>ML837813.1:0-27514 GCA_009831015.1 Picea engelmannii | reverse complement strand
TTGTGCTACGAGGCTTTCTTCAAGGGTTGACATCAATGACAACCAACCTTAATCAACAATCTCCCCCTTTGGCATTGATGGCAACACTCTGATGCAATACTGAAATCATATCACTCATGCTCCCCCTGGAACCATGCCTCTGTGCTCTGCATATGATAAATCTCTCCCCCTTTGTCATCAATTGCAAAGGTATCTTTCCATCCAGGGTTTCTCCCCTTGACTGAACTGTCCTCTTATGGTTCTCCCTCATGTAAATCTAAGACATATAAGATAAGCATTCAAAAAACATTCATTTTGGAGTAGAAATAAATCCAAGTCTCTGGAGAAGATATTCAAAGGATTCTCGTGCAAGTGGTTTTGTGAATATGTCTGCCACTTGTTCTTTTGTGCCCACATACTCAACTCTGATGTTATTTTCTGCAACCTCCTCCCGTAGAAAGTGATACTTTATTGGAATGTGCTTCATCTTGGAGTGCATCACCGGGTTATTCGAGATACTGATGGTGCTTGTATTATCAAAATAGATTGGAATGGACTCATCATACTCAACCTGTATATCTGTCAAATTTTGGTTCATCCAAAGAACCTGTGTACAACATAATGTTGCTGCAATATACTCTGCCTTGGCTGTAGATAAATATATTGATGATTGTTTCTTGCTTAGTCATGATACTAAACACTCACCCAAGTAGAATGCTGCTCCAATGGTGCTTCATCAATCATCAATACAACCTGCCCAATCTGCATCTGTGTAGGCAATAAGTGATATATCCTTTCCTTTTGGATACCATAATCCAAACTCTCATGTTCCTTTGAGATATCTGAAAATCCTCTTCACTGCTAACACATGTGACTCCTTTGGTGCTTCTTGAAATTGTGCCACCTGTCCAACTCCATGCATTACATCTGGTTTGGATGTTGTCACATATAGTAGGCTACCAATCATTGACCTGTATTTCCTCTGATTTGTATACTTCGAATCATCATCTTTGCTCATCTTGCAACTGGTTTGCATGGGAGTGATAACTAGTTTGCAATCTTCCATTCCGAACCTCTTTAGAATTTCTCTGATATACTTGGTTTGAGAAATAAAGATTCCTTGGTTGCTTTGATGTATCTGAAGTCCCAAAAAGAAGGATAGTTCTCCAAGTAACGACATTTCAAATTCATTCTACATATCTTTTGCAAATTTCCGGCTTAACCTGTCATCATCACTACCATAAATAATATCATCAACATAAACTTCAATTAATAAAATATTACCTTCACTTACCTTGATGTAGAGGTTGTTGTCTACAATTCCTTTTCTAAACCTTGCCTGCTGCAGATACTTATCCAGTCTAGAGTACCATGCTCTAGAAGTATGTTTTAGACCATACAAGGCCTTCTTTAATTTACGCACATAATCTGCGTTCTCTGACAACTGAAATCCTTCTGGTTGTTCAATGTAGACTTATTCTTCAAGTTATCCATTCAGAAAAGATGATTTTACATCCATTAGATATACTTTAACATTTTTGGAGCATGCATAGGCTAAAAGCAATCGGATTGCTTCCATTCTAGCAACTGGGGTAAATGTCTCTTTAAAGTCAGTTCCTTCAATTTGTGCATATCCTTTACATACCAATCTATCTTTGTTCCTTGTAACTTGTACATCTTCATTTAATTTATTCCCGAAAACCCATTTTGTGCCGATCACATTCTTAATATTTGGTCTTGGAACCGGTTCCCAAGTGTCATTTTTCTCTATTTGATCCAATTCTTCATTCATGGCCTTATTCCAAAATCCATCCTTGTTGGCTTCTTCAAAACAGTTTGGTTCAATTGTAGATAAGAGTGCTAGGTGTGTTTGTTCTAGTGAATGGATTTTTCTTCTAGTCTCAACTCCAGCGTCTTTGTTTCCAATAATCTGATTTAAAGGATGATTCTCCTGTACTCGTTTGCTAGGTGTCTTTGGAGATACTTGCTGAACTTTTTCTTCTGTTTCTGTTGGATTCTCTTCATCTTCCTCTTCTACTTCATATTCTTCGAAAAGTTGTTCCATTGATTTGTTTTCTTCTTCCTTTGATTATGGTCTGCTTGTTTCATCAATTGTTACGTTGATGCTTTCCACAACTTTGTTCAATCTTAGATTGTAACACTTGTATGATTTCCTTGTACTTGAGTAACCAACAAATTCTCCTTTGTCAACACGAGAGTCAAACTTTCCCATTCTGCCATCTTCTCTTTTGATGTAGCATTTGCTTCCAAAAACGCTGAAGTGCTTCACATTTGCTGGTCTTCCTTTCCATAGCTTGTAGGGAGTTTTATCAGTGTTGTTTCTAAGCATTACTCTGTTTTGAATGTGAACTACTGTATGCACTGCATGTGTCCAAAAAATATCTGTCGATTTGGAATCCATTAGCATTGTTCGAGCCATTTCCTGTACCGTCCCATTCTTTCTTTCAACAACTCCATTTTGTTGAGATGTCCTAGCAATGAAGAATTGCCTTTTTATTCCATGACTACTGTAGTAGTCCATAAATTTCTTTGAAGTGAACTCTCCTCCATTATCAGATCTCAAGCATTTGATTCTTGAATCCATCTCATTTTCAACCATTTCCTTGTAGATCTTGAAGTTTTCAAAAGCTTCTGACTTGTTCTTGAGAAAGAAAACTACAGTCATTCTTGTATAATCATCAACTAATAACATAAAGTATCTTTCACATTTTAAGCCCTTTGTTGTAGTTGGTCCAACTAGATCAGTATGCACAATTTCCAGTGGTCTTGTTGTTGAATATTCCTTTGATTTGAACCTGGTCTTTGTTTGGTTTCCTTGTTGACAATGCTTGCATAAAGTGTTGGTTGTTTTTGTGATCTGGGGCATTTCTTTGATTGCTTCTCTTTTGTTGACTTTGACAAGGTTATCAAAATGCATGTGACCCATTCTTCTGTGCCATAGCCAACTTTCATATGTCTTTCGTAGACAACACTTTTCATTTCCAATTTCACTTAACACATATATGTTGTTTGAAGTTCTTGTAGCTGTACCGACCAATTTCCCCGCACCTTCTCTTCTTATCTCACACTTTTGTGAATCAAAAGTAACTTTATGACCTTGGTCACATATTTGACTCACACTTAGAAGATTATGTTTCATATATTCTACTAGTAGAACATTTTGTGCCTTTTTATTCTTGTTTCAAATTCGGACTGTGCATTCTCCAATGATTTTGGATGAATTATCATTTCCGAAGTAGACTGATCCATTTCTTTCCTTTCACAATGTAAGAATTTTGTCTCTATCACCTGTCATGTCTTTTGAACACCCACTGTCAACATACCAACCATGTTTCTTCTGCTTAGCTTGTAGAGAGACTGTGCATTCTTCATTGCTATACTCATATTGCTTTCTTATCCATGTCTTTTTCTGAGGTTCTTTTCTGTGACTATTGTTATTTTGTTGAGGTTCTTTAGGAGGGACTGTCATTCTTCAATTTTTGGGCACATGTCCAAAATTGTTACATTTGTAACATTCCACTTCAGTGCTCAAAGATTCAAACCTGTTGTAACTTCTTCTTTGTGTTTCACTAGGTCTTCTTGAGTAACCCCTTTGTGTATGACTCTCAAAGTTGTTATTGTTCCTGTTTTTAACTTTGCAATTCACAACTTTATGTTCAAAATTATTACATGCATAACATAAACCAAAAAATATAGTTTGATACCTATGAGTTGAAGATATTATGAAAGAATGCGCTCTTATGAATCCTTCTTCTTCTTGAGGCCTATCTGTCTGTTGTTGATTATGAAATATGAATCTTCTTAGTGGATGAGTGTCCCTGTAATCTTCCTTGTATATCTTCCTATCCCCTTTGATTGTTTCTGCATAACTTTTTGGATTTGTTTCTTGCTCTGTTGTTTTGGAGCTTGATCCATTTTTTGTCTGATTGTATCCAAGTCCATACTTTTCAAGATGATATTTTTGACTGTTGATAATGTCATCCAGAATTATTCTGACCAAGTTTCACTGCTTTGTCATTTGTTGGTGGAACTGTTGGTATTGTGTATCCATCTACAATTGATTTCCAAATTTCAAACCCCTGTGCTTGTATATATGTCTTCATCCTTATGCTCCAAAAAGCATACTTCTTTCCATCAAAGTGTGGTATTCCATTTTTATATGAGTTGGTACTCTCCATGATCTACCTTTCAGTGGTTAAACTAATATCTGAAGGAACCTACTCTGATACCAATTGTTGGATTACTGAGAGGGGGGGTGAATCAATAATAGCGTAATTATAATCCCTTTTCTCCAAATAATCCAAGTGTTATATCAATGTAGAATTATTATCCAATAATAAGCAATAAGAAATGAACAATCACACACATACACAATACATCAATGTTTTACGTGGAAACCCAAATTGGGAGAAAACCACATAATGCTTTATCTTATATGTCTTGAAGAATTACATTCATTGGAAGCACCAACTTCCTTTGTTTTCCAGCTACAAATAGAAGGAGGCTCCAACCCCCTAGTTTCTCAGGCTACAACCTGAGGGGAGCTCCAACTCCCCAATTCTCTGGCTACAACCAAAAGGAGGCTACAACCCCCTATATTCTCCTGCTACAACCACCTGTCCTTGCCCCGTCCAATCGCCCTAAAGTAGAAGTAGAGTAATGGAACCACTGTCACACTATCACTGTGAGATATACCACTACACACATGTACCAATAAACCTAAACCATGCATCAACCATGCATCAACCTGTACCTCAACCTGTACCATAAACAAGTGCTTCAACCATTTACCAACCTATACCAAACAATCTGTAATCAACCTATACCATAAACAAGTGAAACCGACCATGTTCCAAGTATGTACCAATCATGTGTCAAGTACTCATCAACTATGACTCATCAATATGTACCAACATCGTCAACTATACACATCATGTATGTTCCAACTCATCAACTACTTGTCTCAACCATGTACCCAACTTGTACCTCAACCAAAGGCCCTCATCAATTTCACCATCCAAATATGATTTGTAACTTTGTAATAGACCTGGTGTATATGATAACATACCTTCAAACCTTCCTTAACTTTATCAACAAGAGAATATCATTTTCATCAAACGTTTCTTTAGTCTCACAAGACTAGTTTTGGATTAGTTAACAACCCTAACTTGAAATAATCATAACTTTGTACCTGTAATGAATAAATATTTGAAAATGATACAAAATGTTATTCAGTATGTTTTATGTAATTCCTTCAGGTGTCACTACTTGGAACCTCTCATAAAAGGATTTACGGAAAAAATGGCACACCTTGCTGAATTCTCGCTTATTCTAGAGAGCGACCTTGTAGAGTGTGCCATACATGAAATATTTGTTGAATTGATATGAAACTATTGCATAGAATACTACAGACTTTACTCTAACCAAAACATTTGGTCTTACTAAATTTGGATCTGTTATGAAGAAGTTATGATGTTTTTACTCGAAACACTTGTTTTTGACTAGTTTCAGGACTAGCCACAAACCTTATTTTCCACGGAGTGTAACTCCAAAAATACAATGACCCAAAAGATGAATTTTTTACCAAAGATACTTGGATATGTTCCCTCAATGGAATAGATATTTAATGGTCTGAATCATTCTATAAAAATATTTATTGCGAAAATGGTGAGATGACCTGAAAAAAACATACCTTAGAAAGCATCATAATTTTTTTTTATCCTTCCTTGAATTTCGACCTTATTTTCTTCACTTTCTTCAGAAATTCAGCTTAGATATCCTTTGGTTACCTCAAAAACATATAGGTATTCAATATGCTCAAGTTTGTCTTAAATGAGAGAGCCTTTCCTCTTATTTATACTCTCCAGGTAGCTTCCTTAAAAACATCTTCTAGGTCACTTTGCCCACTTTCCTTATTTTAGGGTTAACCCACTTCTAATTTCTCCATTAAATTTATTATTGAATTAATTTATTTTGTATTCAATTTGAATTATATTACACTCATCACTTCACTTTATTATTTTCCTTTTAAAATCTCCTAAACCACTTTGACTACTTTGACCTTTTGGGGCTTCTGGATGACATATGAGGGTCCTCCAACTTCGTAAGTCCATAACTCTCAAACCATGAGGAGTTATGTGACGTTCCACATGCCACTAGATATGGAATGACATGTACTATCCATATAGAATAGTATTACCTAAAAATATATCAAAACTGATACTGTTATCCATCAAACAAACTTGGGTCCATTACCCAAACCTGGGTTCTCCAACTTCTCATGGCCATAACTCTCTAACCGTGAGGAGTTATGTGACGTTCCACATACCACTGGAAATGGAATGACAAGCACTATCCATATAGGATGGTTTCACTGAAAAATTCATTGGGATTCATCTCATTATTCCATAAATAATCATGGGTTCTCTAACCATACTTCTAGGATAACTCAATCCACAAAGCGTCTTCCCATGAGGGATTTCACCATAAGGGGACCACTTTGGAGTTCATCCATTTCTACTTATGATCAACCATGACAAGACAATAATGAGTAATATTTACATCAAACAATCTTGGGTCCATTACCCAACCTTTGTGCTACGGGGATTTCTTTAAGGGTCAACATCAATGACAACCAACCTTAACCAACATATTCGACTGCTTTCTTGATCTGGGCGATGCCGATATCCATTAGCACTTGAATACCATGCTCCTCTGTGTCTTGACCCTTCTACACTGCGTTGATGTAGTCAATTCATTCTACAACTTGGTATTCTTTTTCATACCATCTCTCCACGTCCTTGCAGGTTTCCAGTGCCACAAGGGTATCTTCTTGATAATCAACTACACATTCAGTGAAAATATTTCTTTCGCTTGTGAACTTTTCATATGCATCTTGGAACTCAAACCTTAGAAACATTGTGTCCTGCGTTGAGTCTTGATAATATTTTTCCAAATGGTGTAGATGGTCTAGCTTCTTTGGTGACTAGGCTTGCAGTATACTGGTGCTCAATTGCTTGGAGATAATTGATCCCCAGTTGAAGCTACTCCCAAAAATCGCCAGAGTGTATGCCAGGGGCATCCATGCCTCCAAGAACTTAGTGCAGTCATTTTCTTTGTATAGTCGAAAGATTAGAGCCATTAAGTATATATATGGCTCAATCAGATTCATTGTCCCGTACCAATAGTTTATTCGGTTCATAAATTTATTGTCTTCCTTCCACTAGGAGGCCATTAATCGGCTGGTGTCATGGAATTCATAAAACTTCAACATGAAGTACGTGTTCAACCACTCCTCTGGGTCCCTGATTTTGTAGTACTTCTGGACCTCTGTCGAGAGAAAGAATCTGACACATACGCCATTCTCATCATTGATTAGGAACTTATGCGTGCCTGTGTGATCGATTATCCAACTCAACGTCTCAATAAAGGAAAATACTAGAGTTTGGCAGGCTACTAGATGCAAGCACGACCATCGGATATTCGGGAAAACCTGGTCATTGAGCACCCTTACATCCGGGTCATTGTGTGGGATAAAATCCGGGTAATCTTCCCGGTTGATTCCATTGAATCAATCTCCCCACCGTGGGAGCATTATTTTTTATCCAGTGGTTTCTTTTGTATCGCCAAAAGTAGGGGGCTGAACGAATTCCTTCTTAGTCGATGTCTTGATGACTGGCTTCACTATGGGAGAAAAATCTAACTACCTTGTCGTGCTGGGAGAAGATCCTTCACCAATATTTGTTTCCTTTAACTTCGGTGCCCTCGGCAAGCGTTTGGTCATTGGATTCCTTGGATTAATTTTCCCTCTTCTTCGCGCTAGCTTAACCTAGTTATTTGAAAGTTTGAGAATCAAACACAACTCTTGAGACGCTCTCTTCGCTTATTCAAATGCTATGGAAATTGGAAACTTGTGTGTAGAATGGAGGTGTTCGAAGTTGTATTAGTGATTTAAACAGAGATAATACTTACATTGTCACATCAGTTATTCAATTCGAGGTATGAGTGCAGTTCTACAAATTCTGTCGCCATATCTTCATTATGTTCAAGATTAAATGCAATCGTAGGTTGGCGGTGCAGGCATGATCTATAATGTGGTTCATTGGCGATTTCAAATTCCCGTTGTTCAATCAACACATGGGGTAGAAAATTATGTGGAGCAAAACATTAACTGGCATATTAAATGGCAGAATCCGATCTTATTGTGTGCTGAAAACGTCCCATCATTCCACTAAATTAATGGGTGAATCAGGAATCAGGGATTTTCTTTAGAAAATGTTCATTGATATCTCTGGAAAAAACTTCGACGCTGACCCATCTTTCCATACAACTTTGATGTGGAAATGCTGACTTGGAAGTGTGACTAGGACACAGGGAAATATGAGGTGACTCGGGGTGAAATTAGGCTGTATGAAATGCCTATGCAAAAAAGACATGTGGCACTTGAAAATGGCTCCTTTGTTTAATCATGTTATCCAAAATCAAGGACTTTTCATTTGCTAATCGTTTTAACAAGAGGTCCAACCCTGCCAATGCCAAAAAGTAGAAAGGCTTGACGATCGACGATAAGTTTAAACAAGTGTTCCTGGATTACCCCCCCGAAACTTGTTGATTCCAAAAATTCACCGGGGATCTGCTATTGGAGGTTCATCATGGCCCATGTCAATGTTTATCCCTCTCGTATTTCTCTGACACCGATGAAAAATCAGCCACCTCCTGAAACGTCTTTGTGAACAACTAGCGCACATCTACTCCTCTTTTACCAATGCTGATGATAAATCGATGATCGATGATTATTGTTACTATGTGGTCATTTCTACTTGTTAGTAATTTTCCGATGCTGAACATAAGCCCGTGGGTCATAATTTTAGCTACGGATTCTTAGTTAAAATGCCAATTTCTTTTTAGACACAAAGGTTTCACATTGACATGTTAAAACAAATCCAATTTGATCGATGAAGAGACATGAAAACAAAATAAGCAATCCCTTCACAGTGGACTTAATTGAGAAAGAAAAACAAAAGAAAACAAGTGGTACCCAAAAGCGACAAAATTTCATAAAATATTTTAGGGTGTGTTGAGCACTCAACACACCAGTCTCATGATAAGGTAAAGGGGTCAATTATAGGCACGAAGGGCCTATAAGTGAACAATCCCTCGAACATTGTGTACGAGCAAGCTCATGTGTATAAGAATACAGAGGCAGGTACTAAAGAATGAATAAGCCCATGGTTTTGAGTTGTGACCACATGGAAAGTATTTTGAAGGAAGAGCCTGTGCAGAATTGAATTCTATATTAGCTAAAGGATAACAATGAATGGTTATAATATGGAGAATGATAATATGTTCTTCATGAATTGAGACGAAAAAGGACATGTAGCATTGTTTGGAAATTTTTTTTATATGCATAATTCTAACAAAATGGTGGCTTGCACATTTTGCAGAATTAGGGGGTGTAAACATATCAGTTCAAAATTCCTATTCAAGAAATGGAAGAAGGGGAGGGAGATTCCATCCATGATAAATAGGCCAAAGGTCAAAATATCAGAGTTGGTAATGTAGAGACAGAATCCAACAAACACCAAGCTAGAGGGGAGAAAGAAACATTGATAGAGACTATGAGAAGCCTAAAAATAGAAGTGCATAGTTACAAAGCAGACAATGAGAGAATGATAAGAGAAAAAACCGAGATAAATGTTCAAGTGATGCAAATATTAAATCAATTGAAGAGGAAAACAAAGAATGGATCAAACTCAAAACATGAGGAAGAGGGAAGATGTCATGAAAGAAGAGATGACCGCAGAAGAACTGGTTATTCAAGAAGTGCTAGCAAAAATCATAGGCATCACTCACCTCCTTATTCAGTAAGGAAATTTCATGCATTTGAATATTCCCTAAGTATTCCAGAGGTGTCTCATGTTAGGCACCAAACAAGAAGACATGAATTGGACAGCTTACAAGAAGAGCTAAGGAAGCTTAAGCCACCATCCTTTGATAGTGAAAGAGAAAGGGAAGATGATGTTGATGCATGGTTGCTTGGACTCAGGAGGTATTTTAAATTGCATAACTACTCATCAAATATAGAAGTCAGGATTTCCACATACCATTTACATGGAAAAGTTTCTATGTGGTTGGATCAACTAAAGCAAGTTGAGTACATTAATGAGAATAGGATCACTTGGAAGCAGTTCAAGAAATATTTTTAGAAGGAGTACCTTTCATAACACTTCTATGACAAGAAAATGCAGGAGTTCTTTGAACTTAGGCTGGGAAGAATGACCATGGTAGAGTATGAAAGGAAGTTCTTGGGGCTGATAAAGTATGTGGGTTTTATAAAAGATGAGAAGGTGAAATTCCAAAGGTTTTAAAGTGGATTTCCATCCTTTTATAAAGAGAAGATTCAATATGATGAACCCAGGAATTTGACTGAGACCATCAGGAAGGATAAGTACCTGTATGAGAAAGGAAAGGGTAGAGAGTCTTTGCAGAAATATTGGAAGGATAAGAAGAAGGAGAAGTATGATCAGAGAAAGAACGAATTCAAACCTCCTTTCAATAGAAATTTTCCAAATAAAAAATCATCAAGACCAACGTGCTAAGGATGAATCCAAGAGAGAAGAATCTTTCAGAAAAAGGGGAAGACGACCAATCCAATGTTGGGGATGCAAATAAGATCACATGTACAAGGATTTCCCTCACATAAAGGACAAAGTGAAGACCATGCAAAACATCCAAGAGGCTACAATAGTGGAAGACATGGGAATAATTTATGTAGCCTTATATGATCAACAAACATAGTACCAATACAATATGATCGAGGTGGAAGGTAAGATCATTAATCAGACTAATCAACCTATTGTTATTTTAATTGATTTAGGAGCAAGTTATTGTTACATTGATCCTAAAATAATGGATAGATTATGTTTGGAGAAAAGGAAGCTTGAAAAATCAAGTTTGGTTCAGCTAGCCACTGGAACCAAAAAGAGAATCCATGATATTGTCAGAGGTTGTTCCATAAGTCTTACTGGTGTAAATACTAATGTTGATCTGAATATTATACCATTGGGATATTATGATATTCTAATTGGAATGGATTGGTTGGACAAGCATCATGTTGTCCTATATTGTCATAACAAGACATTTACATGTCTTGATGAAGAAGGAAAACAAAGCACTGTGAAAGGAGTTCCAAGACCCATCTCTATAAGGGAGATTTCATCCCTACAACTGAAGAGATGTTTCAGAAAATGATGTCAATTGTATGCATCCCATGTGAAGGAGCCAGAAAAGACAAAGGGTCCAAGCCTTGAAGAATTTTTCGGTACTACAAGAATTTGAAAATGTACTCCAAGAAATACCAGGGTTGCCATCAAAGAGGGAGATATATTTCTCTATTTATTTAGTGCCAGGAGTTGCCCCAGTATCAAAAACACCTTACATAATGAGTACAATAGAATTAAAATAATTACAAATGAATTTGGAAGAATTGTTGAGGAAAGGGTACATACGTCCAAGTGTTTCACCTTGGGGAGCACTAGTACTCTTTGTAAAAAATAAGGATGGAACTTTGAGGTTGTGTATTGACTTTTGACAGCTGAATAAATCCATTGTAAATAACAAGTACCCTCTACCTAGAATTGAAGACCTCTTTGATTAGCTAAGAGGGGAAAATAAATTTTCAAAGATAGACTTGAGATTAGGGTACCATCAGGTAAGAATCAAGGAAGAATACATCCATAAGACAACCTTTAGAACCAAGTATGGGAATTATGAATTTGTAGTGGTGCCATTTGGACTGTCCAATGCACCATATGTCTTTATGTGCTTAATGAATGGCATATTCAAAAATTACTTGGATAAGTTTTTCGTAGTATTCCTGGATGACATACTTGTATATTCTAAGTCATAAGAAGAGCATGAACATCACCTAAGATTGGTACTGCAAGTGTTGAGGGAACATCAATTGTATGCCAAGCTTAGTAAGTGTTCCTTTTACCAAGAATAGTTCCATTAATTGGGGCACATTATTTTAGATCAAGGTATAGTAGTGGATCCAGAGAATATTGAAGCCATTAGAGGATGGCTAGAACCCATGAATGTTTCATAAGCCATATATTTTATGGGGTTAGTTGGTTACTACAAAATATTTATAGCAGGTTTCTCCAATATTTCTCATCCCATCACTTCTTTGCAAAATAAGGGAATTAAATTTGAATGGACAACAAAGTGTGAAGAGAACTTTAATCTGCTGAAAGAGTTACTTACTAGTGCTCCCATTTTAAAGATTGTTGACCCAAATGCAAGTTTTGTGGTATGTATATATGCATGCAAGGAAGGACTTGGTGGAGTTATCACTCAAAATGGAAATGTCATTGGTTACGAGTCCAGAAATTTTAAAGAGCACAAGAGGAACTATGCCACACATGAATTGGAACTTGCTACCATTGTTCACGCATTGAATATGTGGATGAATTGTCTCATGGGGAAGGGATTTGAATTAAGAACATACCATAGTGGTATGAAATATCTTTTTGAATAGCCAATTTTGAATGCCAGGAAAACGAGATGGATGGAATTTTCAAGTGAATATTGTAAATGTGTTGAAGCTGCACATAATAGATCTAGCTAGAAAATAACACACACATTTGCAGAGAGAAATTGAGAAAGAAGAAGCAAGAGAGAAAGAATGGAAGAATTCTCATTAACTAAATGAATAATTAATAATTTACACATGATATACTCTGTATAACTCAACCAATTCACACTAGAGGAGAATGCAATGTGCCATAGTGGTGGTCTAGAGTGATCTGGACACACACCAACAGTTACGGGAGTAAATTGCCACCTAGTCTAGTCTCTAGGGAAATTACAAGAGTGAACTGCCACCTAGCTGAGTTAACTAGTCTATCAGTCTTTAGTTAACTGACTAAAATAGAGTGATGTGAGGAGGAGATCAGGGAATCATGGGTAATGCGCTAGTATTGTGATGATCCCAAGGACAATGTGCATTAGCTGGTGATGATCCCAATGTTGCATGGTCACAATACCAATGTAGCCTCTAGACTCCACTCAACTAATCAAACTAAAGTGAAAACTAAAGAGAATATTATGCCTAGAGGAATATTATTCCTAAAATATGGGATATTGAATAGTGACAAATAAAAACTGAAAAAACTTAGGAAAAAGAAATCCTAGGTGTGTGTGAAGTAACTTCAACATCGTTATGGTGAAAATAAAGAACGGGTCCTGGAAACGAGGCCATGTTAGGCACCCAAATACAAAATATACACTGAAATAAAGTGAGGAAAGAGGGAAAACCTCATGGGAAACCCCCCCCTCAAGGTACAATGTATGTAAAAAGAAGAAATGAAATTGGCTAGGAAACTATGTCCTTCACTCCAAGACGACTTAGCAGATAATGGAACTTCTACTCAGTGAAGGTCTCGGTGAAGATGTCTGCAGTCTATTCTGCTGAAGGAAAGAACTGCAGGTCGATGATCCCCTTGTGTACTAAGTCCTGGATGTAGTGCATGCGGATCTCTATGTGCTTCATCCGATGCCTCTGAAATGGATCTCTCCAGAACTTCAAAGTGCTCTGGTTGTCACACTAGATGACGATCGACTGATGAAATTGAATTCCCAACTCAGTGAGAAAATGTTGTAGCCACATAGCCTAAATGGTTATGTTAACTACCCCTCTATACTCTTCCTCATATGAAGATAGAGAAATAACAACCTGCTTCTTGCTCGACCAAAATATAGTCCCAAAACCAAGATTGAGTGAGTAACCAGATGTGGACTTGCGATAAGTGCTATCGCCAACCCAGTCAGAATTAGTGAACCTGATGAGGTCCAATGTAGATTCTACTTCATAATGAATCCAAAATGTGATGGTTCCCTGTACATATCGAAGGATATGATTTGCAACCTTCCAATGTAGCTCACACGACTCTTGCATGAACCTGGAAATTGTGCCAACTGCATAGGAGAGGTTTGGTCTAGAGTGTGTGAGATACAACAACCTCCCCACTAGATGTCTATATAGTGTGTTGTCAACTAATGGAGTGTCCTCGCCATCCTCAAGTTTGAATTTTGATAGGAAAGGATTCAGAGCATACTTGCATTTTGTCATGTGAAATCTCTCAAGGAGGTCTCGTGCATACTTGGCATGAGACAGTTTGATGCCTGATGCATCCTGACTGATCTTGAGTCCAAGGAAGAATTTTAGTGGACCCATGTCCATCATCAAGAACCTATCATGCATAATCCTCTTGACTGCAACAATCCCTGAAGTCGAGCAACTGTTGATTTGAAAATTATCAACATACAGAACTAAAAGTAGAAGTGCATCAGTCATCCTAAGCATGTAAACATTCGGGTATGATTTACAATGTACAAATTTCTATGAAAACATGTAGGAGTCCATATTGGCATACCATGCCCTCAAAGTCTTCTTGATGCCATAAAGAGACTTCTTCAGTCGACAGACCAAAGATGAATCCTACATGAATCCTTGGGGTTGCTCCATATATATCTCCTCAGAGAGATCATCGCGAAGAAATGAATTCTTCACGTCCATCTGATGGAATTCCCATCCCTTGGTTGTCGCAATGGCAAGTTCTAAATGTATGGAATCCATATTCGCTACTGGAGAAAAGGTCTCATCATAGTCAATGCTATGCACCTGCTGAAATCCTCTGGCAACAAGCCTAGCTTTGTATCTGCTAATATGTCCATCCACTGCGCTCTTGGTCCTGTAGACCCATCTACACCTCACAAGTTTCATTCTAGAAGGAAGGGGAAACATATCCCAAGTCTGGGTCTCAAGGAGGGAGTTGTAATCCTCCTACACAGAGGATTACCAAAAGGGATTTCCAGCAACCTCTCCATAAGAATGTGGATCTGAAGATCGAACCAAGAAAATATGTGGCAATGGTTCAGTGACAATGAATGCAAGAGGAGGCTCCTCAAAATCAGATCGAGACCTCCTAGTATCAGTTGGATCACCAACAAGATCCCCTGCATCCTGAAGAGTAGTCTGGGCCCACTTGGGCCTCTGCTCTGGCTTTGCATATGCATCTGGATGCACTGAATTTGCATCTGACTGTACTGACTCTATATCTGAATCATCCAAATCCTATGAATCAAAACTCTCGTCCGAAGAAGAGTCGACATGTGCATGCTCATCATCTCTGAAAGGTGAAAGAACAAAGGTGTCTGCATGTGGTTGTTGAGGTACATGTGAGACACTTTCCTCAAATTGGACAATACACTCTGTGCTCTAAGGATCAAGTGCCTTACTCTTTTTAGAGGGAATTCAGGGCCATGAACGTGAACCGAAAATACAAAAGTGGGTCACTTCCAGTTTGAGGCTGCTCCAAGCCTCAAAGGGGGTCTTATCCTTGACATATCTATGGGGAGATATGTTTTGGATGTAGGTTGCACAATTAAGCGCTTCGACCCATAATATATGTGGAAGTGACTTTGCATGTAGCATGCAAGATTCCATCTCTTTTAGAGACCTATTTTTCCGCTCAGCAACTCCATTTTGCTGTGGAGTATAGGGAACTATGTGCTGCAACTGAATCCTTGCCTCATGAAAAATATTATGGATACCATGGTTGACATACTCTCCCCTATTATCATTTCAGAGGATTTTGATTTTCTTTCCTAGCTGTGTCTCAACTAGGGCTTTGAAATCTTTGAGGTGTTGAAAGACCTTTGATTTTTGCCTGAGAAAGAAAATCCATGTGAAGCATGAGAAATCATCAACAAAAATGAGCACATACCTTGCTTTGTTGATTGATGGATGCAGAAAAGGGCCCATGAGGTCACTATGGATCAGCTATAAAGGAGATGAAGCTCTCTGAGTCTTTTCTTTGTCGAATTTCTCTTGAGGGTGTTTTCCAAGAACACAACCCTCACAAATTCCTTTGGAGAAAATGATGTCTGGTAGACCATGAACCAATATTTTCTTGCTAAGCTGTTGCAAATATCTGAAATTTAAATGCTTGAACCTTTCGTGCCATACCCTACTGATTTTATCACCATGGGTAAGCAATAAAGAAGGATTTGTTTCAATAAATTCAGAAAATGTATACAATCTAGATTGATGATTTACCTCACTGGTAGAAACCCTAGATTTGGTTTGCATGTCAGAAATGTCCATTGCATTAGGTGTGAATATAGATTTATTTTTGGTGCCGAAATTTGGCATCTGATACATGGATAGAAGATTGAAAGAAAGTTTGGGAACGTACAACACATTCTCGAAGCTTCTGCTGGTGAGTGTTGGCACAGGGACATACCCAGGGTTGAATGCTCAAGAGCGCACCAACAAATCCCTAACTACCAGCCCTTTTGGCAACACTTGTGAAGCAGATGAAGTCTCACCTGAGGTAGAGGCAGGGGTGGTTGCAAGACTCAGGTGTTTGAAACATTATCTGGGACACAGATATGTGATTATATCATTTACAGAGCACTTGGCATCGATCATTCATCAATATTCAACCCTTATTATACTTCGCAAGCAACACAGAGCTTCATGGTGTACACTCAAATCTACAGTATTTCAGCACTTAACCATAGTAACCTAGATCAGATCCAATAGATAAGCACTAAGCATCCTCATACACATCAGATCTAACAATCATATATATCTAAGAAGAACAGAGCATAAGTGGATATATCAAAGCACAAATCCTAAGCAGAGATAACACATTGAATCAAAGCACAGAGCATAACACACAAATTTACGTGGTTCACCCCCACCCTGGGGCTATGTCCACAAGATCTTCTTCTTTATTATCGTCTTCAATCTGTTACAAGAACAAAGCCTCCAAAACCCTTCTTCGCACAGGACAAAATATCTTGACAACTCACTAGATCATTCTTCCTTGCATTACAACACTTAGCTTTCTATAACAACCACACAGTAACTTGCACTTACCCTTGCAATCCTTACAAAGTTTGCACAGAGCAATTATTCAACATCACATAGATGCACTATGAATTGCACTAAGAAATCACATCTACTACTTCTTAAATTTCCTATCCTTCTATTTATACATTACAAAAGTGGGCCTAAGCATGGGTAAACCCACGAGATGACATCCCTTTCCCATTACATTAACCCAAAAACCTAAAAGGGGCCCAAAAGTGGATCGTGATCCCATGATATCTGCTTCACCTGGTGCTCCATCTTTGATAGGATGTCGAAGTCCAAAAATGATCAAATATGACCAAGTGTTACTTAAAACTTGGTCAAGGGTCAATAGGCCCCCAACACTCACATGTGACTCGTTCTGAGTCACTCTGGTCTTATCAATTCTGCCTCGAATGCCTCAAGCTTGGCTCAAGCTGCTTTGACCTGCTGCACTGCAACAACCTCTTGCTCAGTGAACTCTTGGATAACTGCGTCGTTTACTGGCCCTTCCAGGCATTGTTCCATGGTGATGACAACTTGTTCAAGCTCGGCTTCCTAGTTTTCAACTTCAGTGAACAGTTGGCATGCCTTTTCCTGGATTGGTTGAAGTCACTGGGGGAATTCCATCACTTTACTTTGCAACATGTGTACCTGTTGTTGGGCGGTGCGTTATTCTGGAAATCTCTTCATTCTTTTGACTGGAGTTAAGGCCTTCATCTACGCTTGTAGAGTATCTGCATGTTGCTTTGCTTCTTGGATATGTGCCTCCAATTCCTGCAACTATGGGTTCTCTGTGAGGTTCTAATAAGTTTGGGCACTTCTAGTGCTCAACTGCTTGCATTCCAAGGCAAAGGTTTTTAACCGGCTAACTGCGCTGCGGGCAGTTGCCTCCTTGAGATCTCTTATTTCTTGTAGAGTCTCGGGTACGGTATGAAGTTCTAGATCTACGATGTGCTGCTAAAGTTGTTGCATTACTTCTTCCAATTGTGCCACTTGTTGTGGGACACATTCTTCAATATTTGCTTCTATGACCATCATAGAGCAAAGTGCTTTGTGAACCCTTTCCTGTACTTCAAGTTGATCTGCTAGCAATTGGTCCTTTCTCTGTTGTAACTATGCTTTTTCCTCATCCCACTTCAATTGCAGGGCAATATTTTCCTGTTCTTCCTTACTCTGTTGTTCTACAAGTGTGCTCTATACTTGTGTCAAAGCCTGGGTGGCTTGCACTGTGTCTTCTTGAGCTTGTCGAAGGTGAGCTTCAACTTTATCGGCGATATGGTGTAATTGGGTGGGCTCATTGCCTGTTCCTGCTATTCCAATTGTCAAGGGCGTAGTAGAAAATACTCGACTGGACTAGAGTGCTTGCTGCACTTCTTGAATTTCACTGTTGATTCGACTGAATACGTCCTTCTTTGCTTCTTGCTTTTCCGTGATCTCTAGTGAAGCATCATTTAGCGCAGTGACTAAGAAGTCGAAGTCGTCCAGTGTGAGAGTAGTATTAAACATAGTCCGGGTGGCCTTAGTTTTCTTTTGGGATGAGGGATTTGGTGGGGTAATCTTCCTTTTCTTAGAGGGATCCTCCTCCTCTCGAGGCGGAGAAACCTTGCCTTTGTTTTGCTCAACTGTTGTGCCGCCTAGTTCTTCACCATCGCCTCCCTATGCAGGTGAGATCGAAGTAGTCTCCGTGGATGTGCTATGGACATCTTGAACTTCATCATCCTTCTTAGTATTGCTTGGTCCAGATGTATCCAACATAGCTTCAGGGCTGTCCACGTCGGACATTTTTGCGGGGTCCACTGCAACAAGAAGTTCCATCGACCATTCCTTGGTAATCTGCTCCAAGTATTCTTTTGTCAACTTGCAGTATGACTGGAGCTACTGTTTGTGCTCATCAAAGAACACTGTGATATAGGTGAAGTGGTGGTCCACACTGAATTTTATCAAAGGTCTAAACTTGTGAAGTGTGTTTGGAGTGAGGCATGGTGTAGACTAGATTGCATTCTTCAATTGGTTGTAATACACGTGGAAGACGACATTGTACTGCCATTGCTTGTTCATGTCGTTGGAGTACCACAATGTACAAAAATTCGCGGCCAGTGGTTCCAAGGGTTCGATCTCCGGAAAAGTGTCACCTTTTGGTAGCTCCTAGGCGATGAAAGAGATTAGCATGAGCAACCAACTAAAGTGGAACTCATACCCTTGGTATTTCACTTCTCTGCAATCAAGCTCTAGCTGGTTTACAAGGTACTGTGACCAGTTCATCTGTAGTCCCTCGATGCACTTACCTGTGAGGTCAACTACGAATCCAGTCACTTGTGTTGGTCTGTTCTTATGAACTAGCTTGCCCACGATCAGCTGACAGGCAAGGCACACTACACTACTTTGGATAGAGGCTACCTTGTAGCATCGCGTGCCTTTCTTGACATCGCCATAAGTTTCTTTTATCTTCTGCGCTAGTGCTCGGTCTGAGGTATTTCCAGGGTAAAAATCCCATGGGTCAAGGCCTTTCATACTAAGTCCTGTGATCCGATTGATAAAGGTCAGATCCAAAGTGATGCAGTGGTCCAACCATAAGTATCCTCCGTGGTAGCAGGACAACAACAACTTGATGCATGCGTTGACTTCTTGGTGTTTGTCGAAGTGTGGGATCTTCATTACATTAAGCAGCGTGGACTTCATGAGGTTCTGGGTCCAGGAATGCGGGACAATCTTAGAATTATTACCTTTGGTCCTGTCTAAGTAATTATGCAGGGATAACATGCTGTAAACTTTTCGATCACCAAGGTTAAAATCACTAAATTTCAGTGCTGCGAGATTATCCTGGTTAGCACAAACTATGCACACCCATTTCGAAAGGTACGTGGTGATCATAGTGTACTTGAAGTCACGAGGTACACTATCACGGTTGATGGCACCACTTAGAGGTGGTAAGTAAGTAGGTAGAATGCGTGGGATAAGCTTGGCATTTGAGATGTCATCCCTGTGCTTGGTCTGTTTCTCATCAGTCGGCCGGGATGGACCAGAGTGAGCAATGGTAGGCGAGGCCTGGAGTCCTCTCGTTGATTATTATTGGACTTCTGTAGATAATCCTCACTCCGAAATGACTCTCTCAGTCATTAAGTCAATCAAAACTTCTTCAACTACTTTCTCAACAATGCTGATCTCGTCCGACATACAAGCTAGGGTCAAGTAGCTCATGTGTGAAATGAATTCAGAGACTACAGTGAATGGTATGGGAACAAGGCAATGATTATAGGGTGAAGTAATCTTAGATTTCGAGCTCAAATTCTCACTTAGCAAAAATTATTCTCGATGCGTGGCACAAAAAACTAAGTAGGGAAACTTAGCAACGGTCTGCTTGCAACGGGTATGAGGCTGCATTAACTTATGTTCTGTCCATTATGGCGCGGTCTAACGGTCTAGTGGTGAGCCATAAATTCTTTTTGACCTGTTTGAAGCAGCAGGTGAATGGTTATATTGGCTTCCAATGACTATATTACTTCGCCTCGACGGAGTGGGATATGTTGCTGTTCTGATATCCCGACAAAGCTCCAATTCTGCAAAGTGTCTTGCTGCGAGATACCCTCTGGGATCTTCTATAATTTTTCAATCTTAGACTTCTTCTTACTTAGTTTTATAGCCTTCTTTCCAGTGAGCTTAGTCTCGGTGATTCTCTTCTCATTTTGATTCTTATTTTCCTTGAACATAGTCACTTCGTGCTGGGGAGATTCTCTCCTAGGGTTTAGGTATATCACTTCTTCTTTGTCTGGGGTAGAGATTTCATCCTTTTGCGTAGCTTTGGCCTCGACATCTAGGCTTCTAGTGTTAGATGGCTTCGAGTGGTTCTCCTGTTCTTCTATCAACTGTGCGATCCTTTTAGTCACGAAATATTTTAACTCTTGTCTCTGCTGTTCTAAAACCTCTTCTTCTTCCTTCTTTCTGGATTGATCTCTTTCAATCCAAGGTTTTTCGAGTAGCATAGTAAACAGGGCGCTATCCTCAATAAATTTGATAATCTCAAAATCTTCTTCTGTCAAAGTTCCATTGACTATCATAGGTATCTGAGCAAGTTTTCCACATAACATCATCAATTTTCCTCTGAATAGTCCTATTCCTCCCAGTGAAGGAATCATGGTAGGCTTCCCTATAGCTTCCCAAGTTCTTTCTGGCATAATGTTCACTTGTGTTTCTTCATCAAGAATACAGTCAATGTCGAAGTCCCCTAGTCTTTCTTCGACTTGCTCCTTTTCTTTGAAGATATATGATAATCAGACATCTTTATGTTCCTTCAAGGTTTCTTTCATCTGTATTAATACTTTCTCTGATTCTTGCTGGGTTTCTTCCTTGTTTGGATCTACCTTATGGTATTCTTGATTCAGATTTATCCTTTCAAGCTTAGCGATCATTCTAGGGCAATCCAATACCTCATGGTCCATAGCTTTGCAACAGAGACAACTAGGTCTTCTACTGGGGCATTCTTTAGCTAGATGGCCTAGTTTTCTGCAACTGTAACATAAGATTAATCCTCTCTTTCTTTTAATCATCCCTAGCCTCTTCTGTACTATGCATTAGAATTGTGATAGCTACCCTGCAAAAAAATCTTTCTAGGATCCTGCATCCATTTTTTAATCCAGACATTCTTTCTATGCATAGGTATAACATATCTATCATTATACTTATCAGATCTATTCATATCAAAATTTCTTTCATCTATTGATGCCCTAGTTTTTAAGCTAGGACCAACTCTATCAAAAATACCTAGATCCATGCTTTAGAAACAAAAAAATTCACTTATCTTACTTCTACAGAGCACAAAGCTTTCAGATATAAAAACTTTTAACTATTCTTACCTTTATTAGAGCACATAGTTTACGTCTTACCTCTTTTCTGCAGATCTGACCTCTTTCTTTCATAAATTTCTACTTTTACTTTTCTTAGAGAGTGTTCAAATCTCACTTCTTTTCTTCAGATCTGATCTTTCTCTCTTAAGATCTAACCTTATTCTTGGCACAAATCTTCACAGGTCGAGTAAAAAGATGCGCACTAAGGCAACAGATCTACAGAGCTTTCTTTTGCACAAAGTTTAGTCTTCCTCAGTTGCCAACAATCCTAGTTTCAGGTCCCAGCAATAGAACTGTTTGTTGGCACAGGGGTATACCCAGGGTTCAACACTCAAGAGTTCACCAACAAAGCCCTAATTACCGGCCCTTTCAGCAACACCTGCGAAGCAGATGAAGTCTCACCTAAGGTAGAGGCAGGGGTGGTTGCAAGACTCAGGTGTCTGCAACCTTAGCTGGGACACAGATATGTGATTATATCATTTACATAGCACTTGGCATTGATCATTCATCAATATTCAACCCTTATTATACTTCGTAGGCAACACAGAGCTTCATTGTGTACACTCAGATCTACAATATTTCAACACTTAACCATAGTAACCCAGATTAGATCCAGTAGATCAACACTAATAATCCTTATACACATCAGATCTAAAAATCATATATATCTAAGAAGCACAAAGAATAAGTGGATATATCAAAGCACAAATCCTAAGCAAAGATAACACATTGAATCAAAGCACAGAGCATAACACACAGATTTACGTGGTTCACCCCCACCCCGGGGCTACGTCCACAAGATCTTCTTCTTTATTATCGTCTTCAATCTATTACAATAACAAAGCCTCCAAAACCCTTCTTCACATAGGACAAAAGATCTACGCAGCTCACCAGATCCTTCTTCCTTGCGTTACAAAACTTATCTTTCTATAACAACCACACAATAACTTGCACTTAGCCTTGCAAGCCTTACATAGTTCGCACAGATAACTTATTCAACATCACATAGATGCACTATCAATTACACTAAGCAATCACATATACTACTTCTTACATTTCCTATCCTTCTATTTATACATTACAAAAGTGGGCCTAAGCGTGGGTAAACCCACAAGCCGAAATCCCTTTCCCATTACATTAACCCAAAACCCTAAAAGGAGCCCAAAAGTGGACCAAGATCCCGTGATCTCTGCTTCACCTGGTGCTCCATCTTTGAGAGGCTATCAAAGTCCAAAAATGATCAAATATGACCAAATGTTCCTCAAAACTTGGTCAAGGGCTAACAATGAGTTCAATCCTTCCTTTGTCGGTGACCTCGACTGGAGAGTTGTCCCCAATCAGAATAGGAGGACCTTTGCATGCATCCAATGAAGAATACATTGCTTTTGTGGCATCCATGTGATGTGATTCTCCTAAATCTATGATCCAAGCATCGGGAGAGGAGTTGATGGCAATCAAAGCATGGCTAGAATTTCCTTTCTCAGAATTACGATCTTCTGGCTTCTTCTTCTTGGCACCCTTGGGGATGTGATATCCAAGGTTATTTTTTCTAAAGTATTTGAGTCATTAAATATATTTTTTTCTTCGTGCATGATTATTCTGGATGGAATCCTTTATGACAGTATGCACATTTCTTCCTTTTTTTTCCCTTTCCCCCTTTAGATCCGGAGGCATCAGTGAAGGGTTTTGAGTACCCTCCCTTCTTTAGATTTGCATGTGAATTCCTTTTGTCTTTATCTTTAGATTTATGATATTGATGATCGCTTCCATCTTGCACAGTGAGTGGATGCACCTTTGGGCCTTTGATTTTTCCCATGTTGATGAGCTTGGTATGCTCTTGTGTTAGAGATTCGATAAATTCCTCAAGAGAAGGCATCTTCCAGGTGGCTTTAGAGGTGAATCTAACTGAATGGAATGTGGATACAAACAACAAGAATTTAGGACCAAGTTTGGAGAGAATGGTGAGAACCATTTTTTTCTCCTCAGATTTATCAACCCCACAAGCCTTGAGTTGCGACAATAAATCCTTATATTTTGTAAAGAAATCTTGGAGATTGTCAAAGATTTTTGGATCCAATGTGAGAAATTCCACCTCGAGCATGTGTCCCCTCATCTCATCCTTTTTTCCAAAAATCCCTTCCATGGTCGTCCAAGCTTCATTGGGGGTTTTACAGAAAGATATGTGAAAAAGGAGATCGAGAGAAATGAGACTGCAAATTGTTCTGAATTCTTCATCCATTCGATTTAGATACTTGGATTTTTATATGGTTGATGTTGGTTCAGTTTCCATGTTCATGGTTAACCTATACAATCCTCTTCTTCAAATATGCATGATTATCCTCTCCTTCCATGCAAAGTAATTGAAGGTGTAAGAATGAATTCTTTTGGGAATTCCATTTTTTCGCTATCTTCAATCTTTGGTACCTGGAAAAATAATTCGGTGTTTATTTTGCTTAGAATTCCATCAACTTTGATACCATGTAAATGTGTTGAACCTACACAGAATAGATATATCTAGAAAATAACACACACATTTGCAGAGAGAAATTGAGAAAGAAGAAGCAAGAGAGAAAGAATGGAAGAATTCTCATTAACCGAATGAATAATGAATAATTTACACATGATATACTATGTATAACTCAACCAATGTGCACCAGTGGAGAAGCCAATGCACCATAGTGGTGGTGTAGAGAGATATGGACACACACCTATAGTTACGAGAGTAAACTGCCACCTAGTCTACTCTCTTAGGTAGTTACGAGAGTGAATTGCCACCTAGCTGAGTTAACTAGTCTATCAATCTTCAGTTAACTAACTGAAACTAAGTGAAGTGAGGAGCAGATCATGGAATCATGGGTAATGCACTAGTCTGGTGATGATCCCAAGGACAATGCACATTAGCTGGTGATGATCCCAATGTTGCATGGTGACAATACCAATGTAGCATCCAGACTCCACTCAACTAATCAAACTAAAGTGAAAACTGAAGAGAATATTCTCCCTAGAGGAATATTCTTCCTAAATTATAGGAGACTGAATAATGACTAATAAATAAGGAAAAACCTTAGGAAAAATAAATCCTAGGTTTGTGTGAAGTAACTCCAACAAATACGATTTTGACATGAAGCATATCAAAGGAAAAGAAAAGAAAGTTATTGATGCACTTAGTAGAAGAGTACATCTCATGCATGCCACAACTGTTAATATGCATAAGTCAGATTTAAAGAGCTTAATTTTAGATGTTGATGTCACAAATCAATATTACCTACAGGTAAAATAAAGCTTATAGCAAGAAAATGTACAATAGAAAATTAAAGAATACGAGATGAAGGAATATGGATTACTTATGCATAAAAATAGAATTTATGTTCCTAGTTCCATAGAACTTAGGAATTTTGGTATTAAAATAAATGCATAATGTTTCATATGCAAGACATCCTAGTTACGATAAAACAATTGAAGCAATAAGAAGCCAATTCTTTTGGCCAGGAATGAAAAAAGATGATGTTGATTACATTGCCAGCCGTATGGAATGTTAGAGAGTGAAGGTTGAGCATAGGCACCCATCGTGTTAACCCTAAATAGTGGCACATTAACCCTTAATTGGGGTGTATTACATTAGTAATGTTATTTTATTTATGTCAGCTTGGGTCCATTAGTTGTAAGTGTACCTCCTAATCTCCTATATATACCAAGGAGACCTTTTCATTTGGAATCATATTGTATTTGAAAATTTTTGTGGTGTATAAGGAGGTTTCCCCATTGAAGAGGATTATTATTTGAAATTATCTCTTTTTCAAAATGTTGTGTACTTATTCATAGGTTTTTTTATGCTAATTTGATATTAGGTTCATAACATTTGGTTTCAGAGCTCAAGGTCTTGGGGTTTCACTGCCGCATTATAGACACCTTGGAATTTTCACTATAATTTTTATCTATGACATTTCATAAGGAACCCCTTGGATGATATTTAGTAGATGGATCAAGGTACGCAAGGTTAAAATTTCATCTCCAGATACCTTATATTGTATGCAATATAGCCTATGTAATATAGGGTTTTGGAATCATCCTGAATTTAGTCATCGCGTAATTTTCACTATAAAATGTTTTATGTAATGTTTCAGAAAATGAAACTAGGAGGATACTCATATAAATTATCAAGGTAAATTTGATAAAAATTTTAGGTTTTGGGTCATCCTATGTTTGTAGATAAACCCTATGTAATATATGGTATCTGACTAGTCATATTAACTAGTCTCAAACAGGTTTTCCAGGTAAAATAGTGATATCTTCTTCAATGAGTATCCAAATTAAGCGAGACAAGTTTCATTGGATAATGGACAGTCTTTAGTATTTCTGGTACAATTTTTAGAATCAAATATCAGATATTGTGCTCTTGGAACACTTTACAAGTACACTCTCTTAGAAGGGACAAAAATCAGCAAGGTGTGGGAAAGTTACCATAACTTCCACTTGGAACATCAAATTTTTATCAAGCCTATAAAATTTCAGAGAAGATGTATCAGAGAGATACAAAACAAAAATTTCAGATCCAGAAGGGCCGAAATTTTGGAGATACAACAGAAGAAAGATCGTCTAGCAGAACCACCTTAAAATCAAATTTTAAAAGTGATACTTGGCAACATGCCAAAAAAAAAGGGAAATTATACACCAAATAAGCCTCCAGACAGTCCTACTTGGACTCTTGATGAAGGTGAAGAAATGCAAATGGACATTCATGATTTACAAAATAAGACAATAACAAAATATGAACTACAAGGGATGATGGATTCAACTGAAGCTAAGTTGGAGGAAATAATGGATACTAAGATGGATGGTTTAAAAAGGGAGATCATGGAAGGATGGAATGTTTTTTTAGTAGAAAGGACACCTGAAAGTGAAAATGTATCCCATGAAATTTATGATGAGGACACAAGGAAGATGAATTAATACTGGAGAAACTCCAACTTTGGTTTGAATACCAACCACTTTCCTAATATTGATATGAGGAAGTTTTATGGCAAGGATCTAATCACATGGATACTTCATATGGAGCAGTTGTTTGATCTACATGATGTGCCACATACACAAAAGGTACAAATTGCTTCTTTATATTTAGAACCCAATCAATTTGTGTGGTATCGATGGCTTTGATTTCACAAATCACTTGTCACTTGGACAATTTTAATAGAAGAAATGATAGCACACTAGGAGGATACAAGGAACAATACCTTCTTTAGCCAATTTATAAATCTCAAGAAAAAGGGTTCAATTGCGGAGCTCATTGAGAACTTCCAAAGATTGAATATAAAGGTAACAAATATTCTAGATGAGCACATTATTTATGTATTCATAGGATGTTTAAAGGATAGCATTCAACATGAGGTTTTCCGTTGGGAACCTAAGTAATTGGAGAGTGCATTAAGGGTGGCGAGAAATGTTGAAAGTAAAAATATGGCTATGGATACTAGAAGGACCACTCCTAACATCTATCGAAAGAATAATGTTCCTTCTTCTAAAACACCTCAACCTACAAGGTTGACACCTCAACAATTGGAGGAAAGAAAATCAAAAGGTTTATGCTTTAATGGTGAAAGTAAGTAAAATAAGGGACATAAGTGCGGTGAGAATAAATTATTCTACATAGATTGTGAAGAGGAAGAAGAACAAGAACCATCTCAAGATAAAAATGTAGAAGAGATTTCTTCTTAAGAGTTGACTCCCATGATATCATGTAATGCATTGGCTG
>ML837812.1:24095-35588 GCA_009831015.1 Picea engelmannii | reverse complement strand
ATTACTTTAGCCTCATGCTAAAGAAGAAAATGATGTTACTTTAGCCTCACGCTAAAGATGATGATGATGTTACTCTAGCCTCATGCTAATGAGGATGATGATGCTACTCCAGCTCCATGCTGTGAACGATGATGATGAGAAAACTTCCGATGATTTATAGATGTGCCAGTCAATGTTACAAATGTTGTTGATGTTGATTTCCTCTCTCTCTCTCTCCTGATGATGTTGTATTGAGCTGTGTCTGTAGAATACCCTTCTTGTTAAGGGGGAGTATTGAAATATTGTAACTGCAAAGAGTATTCTATTTATTATTGAGTCATTATTAAATAGATCAATCCCCTTTTGTGGATTGATCATGTCGGGCATTGTAATTGACCAAATCCCCTTTTGTGGATGGGTCAAACCCTAATTGTATTATGCAAATTAAGAAGTCGACCCCCATGCCTAATTAAAGTGGTTTTAACCACTAAGAAGACAAGTCGGCCCTGCCCAGTGAAGAGACACCTTTCTAGCGCCTGCCAGTTAGTATAAATAAAGGAAGCCAACGCCTCATTATCTCACTCACTCATTCGCTCATCAAGTGCGCAAGTTTGGTAGCTGCAGTTGGGAGAAGAAGGAAGAGAGAGGCGCATTGCTCATTGTTGGATATTCTCTAGTGTTTTGGTTTATTGTCTTGGCATTGTATTGGATATCTATATTAAGGAAGTTTTGTTGGTTTTTCTCCCCCATGAGGGTTTCCCAAGATAAATGTTGTGTATCTTGTGATTGTGTTTCTCTCAGTGATCCTACCTATGCTATTGTTATCTAGTAAATTGAAAAGAAACCTAATAATAGCTCAAAACGTAACACTGCAAGAAGTGGGATACATCATACGGTCATGTGTTGGTTGATTACATAGAAAGATTTCTTCAAATTGTAAATAAATTTTGAATTTTCTTGGCCAATTTTACCTTATATTTGCTATATAAGTTTGTCCTTAATACATTAATTGTAAGGTTGCAATGTTAGCGCTAACAATTCTGCTAGTAAATATGCAAAATAAGGATTCAAAATTAATAAAGAACCTATGCTCATATGGAAAACAATAAATAAAACATAAATCAAAGAATCATATTTCCTTATTTAAAATAAACAAGAAATTTTAAAGCAAAGTTAGAAAAGCACGAGAATTGTACAATACCTGTGAAAAAACATTGGTAAGGATTTTGAAGTAATCTGTTTTCTCTAATGACATGTATTGATTATCTAAACTTTTGTCCAAAATCTTTCCCGCTTCAACCACTGCTTCTTGGAGATTCAACTCTCTTGAAGCATCTTCAAAACTTACTCTACTTTTCATGTTATACACAAACCTGAAACACTCAAGCATGAGTAAGTTAGGCAATTACAAAACAGTGTTAATGACCAATTATATTAAAGCTTCTAATCTTTCCTATTTTATAAAGTGAAAGTGCATACCCACAAGCCGAGCTAGAGTAATGTAGCCCTCCTGACCGGACCATCCGTACAATACCAAGGGCATTGCCCATTTCAGAAATGAGGTGTCGAAAATGTTCAAGAGAGGTTAAGCCACCATCTACCAAGCCCATTTTTCTAATATCTTTTTTTATGGTTTCCGCTCGTTCATAAGGATATCCATTTGGATTTCCTTTATTTCCCTGTAGAAAAACACAATGATACATCAAGCTCAAAATACAACCATTAATTGAAAATTCTAATTGGCATTTTACATTTAACCAGACTCAATGGTACAATACCAAATGAAATTAATGCATTTATAGCCATGCATCAGCAAACTATTCAATCAACTAGATATAATGATAATATGTATAATAGTAGAGTCATAGCGAGACATGATATTAAATTAATTCAAATATTAAGCTCTATTGGAATTGGTGAGCAGATAAAAGAAACAAAAGTGAAACAATCTAACAAATAAACATAAGTGCAGTGTGCATCAGCCCTATAATTACAAAAGAAATGGAGAATGAACAATAACAAAAAATAAGCAAGAAACCATGGGGGCACCAACAAACCCACAGGTTGATTGCACCCATGAATACAAGTAGTGGAGGAAGATGTCTTCAAGAAACACTAGACATTGGTTCATTTGTATTGATACAATGATGGAGATACCTAAGAGAGCGGAAAACCCCCTCTATTTATATCATAGAGAGGCAAAAACCCTAACAAAGCCTTAGCTAAAGACTCAAGTCATTAAATAAGTCATTAGGCCCTTCTCATACGAAAGTGACCTCTTTACAAATATAACACTATTACAAAATCATAAGCTTATAAACAAAATTGCACATGCACTTAAAGCGTAATGAAAAATATGGGTGTTGTGGTTAGTTACACAACATGGTGATATTATCACAACACATGCAGTGTCAATCTTCTATTACACAAGGCATCTGTAAATGGGCATATAAGTTGTTATGAACATAAATATACACATAAAATAAATATTAATAACATAATAATTAAATGATAATAAATAAACAATAATTATTAATAATGAAAGGACATGTCTCAAAGTACATGACTATTGGTTAAAGGCACCCCTGCCCTCATTCTCAATTGTATCTCATCTCATCTATTCATATATTATTTACAATCCTACATGGATTACTTTGTTATATTCCAAGTATTTTGGATAATTCTTGTGTGAGTGAACTTTGTTCGTCTCATAAGCAAATAAAAAACTATCACAAAATGATGGTTAACCCTATACATGGGCTCAATACCATGTACTTAGTCATACACATATGATGAGGGGGTCAATTAAATAATATAACATAGATGGCTAATGATAGCTACAATGAGTGGCCATTAACTATTCCAACAATATCTACTAGTGGCCAAAGATGGTATATGAGAAACCAAAAGGTACAATGGTGAGTGTGTCCCTTGGGAGTGCATAAAGCATGTTCGACACAGTATAGTACTAATAAAATACACAAGAGAAGTAAACATACAAGAAATTCAATGAAGCAAACGATAAACTAACCAGGTGAAAAGAGTTGAGGTCCAAAAGAAGGGCACCGAGATAAAGTCCCTAGAACAAAAACAACCAACAAAGCTTTACTGAGAATAGTGTCAGCCAACACCTCCCATAACATCCAAGGCCAAGAAAAAAATGGTGATAAGGTTATTGTTGATATCTCTTACCAAGGCATCTGAGGTATAAATTTTCCAACTAGTCTAGTAGGGTTAACCAAAGTCGTCAGACACGATTTCACACAAGACCCATTTTGTCCACGGGATCAAATTTGAGCCATGACTCGATGAAGACCCGAGGGTTGAACTAACAATTTCCACACACAGATTAACACCCTCCATAATACAAAAATAGCATATTTAGATGTCCACAATTGTATAAGTAAGTAAATGATATATCAAAATTACCATGTGCCATGGCATGAAGCAAAATGAAAAAATTAATATAACCATATGACATATCTCAAGGTTGAGAGCCACCAAAAGGCCTTTCTTTTGCCCTGATATTATGCTCCAACCACATTGATTCCTCCTTTGAAAATCAATTGTTTCAACTCTGAAAATTATCTTAGAAACTCTACAAAAAATACTGTCCCAACTATTATAAACTCATCTCCAAATATATGTTCCCCAACTTCCCTAGTTGGGAAAAAATCAACCTTGAAAATGAACTCTGAAAAGTATGCCCTAGTTTCTCTCATTGGTGCAAGAATCAGGGTTGAAAATGAGGTCTAAAAGTATGCCCTAGCCACCCTAAAACTTAGAACTGAAGAAATGAGCTCTAATACTCTAAAAAAAGTCATAAATTGGTGCCCTAGCAGCTAGCTGGTGAAAATCAAGCTAAAACTCGATGCAAATTTGTGCCCTAGCTCCCCTCGAATTAATGCATAAAAAGCACAAAATGTGCCCTAGCTTCTATTGTTGTTGAAAGTTTGAAGTATGTACCTTAAAAATTGTATAGGTATGTTGTTGCAGCCGACCCTAGCTATATACTGGAAGTGGTCTTACTATGAAAAAATCCTTATGCAAAACCAACTTAGAAATCAGCTGAAAGGTACATTTTTAGTATTTTATAGGGGAATGTGTTGAGTTAACCTAGTCAAACTTCACCAAGTTTGACTAGACACATTGGGTTCGACCCAAACCTATTGAGTAATACTGGGTTTGGTCTGTTCTAGCCTGAATTTACCTGCTCTTGAGGCCAAGTCATGTCAAGTCATTGATTGTGGTTTGACCCAGCCAGGTTTGGTATCACTAGGCTTAACCTATTCACAAGGTCTCCTGTGACATGAAACATCTAAGGAAGAAAGTAGGCGCTAAACGAGTTTTGATCTGGTAATGTGAGGGGATCTATCACTAAGGATTTTCTATTGAAGATGTTTTTGCATATAAGCCAAGAAAGACATCTCTTGTCTTAGAAATTTATAAAAGGCTATACAAATCTATGAACAAACAATTATCTCATCCACAAATCTTGTAATAAAGATGGCATCTAGAAGTGAAATATTCCCCAGGCTTGGGCTCCCAATTACAAAGTGCAATGCTTCCTTAGAACACAACTTCCTATCACCTACGACTCTTCACATTTCTATTAGAGATATATGGATTAATATGTAATAAAGTCACTTTATGACTTTAGATTATGTTAATGTTCACTTTTTGGTGTAAAGCAATCTATCCACATTCATAAGTGGAAATGATTTGCTTAATGAACATTGATATATAAGGAGGTAAACTCCTCTGTAATAGATGCACTAGTTATTCACTAATAATATCATCTGGTGTTATTGTGAGTATCTTTCTTTGAGCTTAGTTAAGTGACTCAACCCTATCTAGGGTTTCCTCATTTAGTGATCTAGCTCATTTTGTAATATGGTATAAGAGAAGGAAGCCATATCAAGAATCTTAGGCCTTTGAAAGGCCAAGTTTCCACTCTTGCGACTTCAATAGTCTGAGATCCACAGAGTGCCACAATTTGAGGAGCCACCCCCACAAATTTCTTTTTGATTCTCCATTTTACCTAGATCATATGCGTTTTCTCTAGGAGTCGGGTAACTTGGGACTGCTACCAGGGGAAAGGAGGATAACATGACTCAAAAATAACACTGGAATTCATCGATTTCCCATCAAATATTTGTCAAGTGGAACTTGACCTCATCGTAGGGCCTAAGAAATGTCTCTAGGGTTTTAACCTTTTTTTCCATGGGAAATTTTGTTGAGAATGGACAACAATGGTGTTGAGGCGACGACACAATTTATGGTGATCACGGATCCCTCTTTTACAGAACGAATTTTCATGAAGATTTCAATCCCCCTTTGTGTTCAAATTGTTGATTGTTAAGGGAGTCTGAGTTGATAGAAGTCAGGGCCACCAATTTGGTTGACAGTGAACGGGTTAAGAGGCTATCACATCATCCATCGGGAGCATTGATGATAGAGCAATTGGTTCTTGAAATAACGACACACACTCTCAGTTATTTGGATTATCCGAGCTTGTGTTGTCTCTTCATGAGTGATTCTTCTATGTGTCGGGCGACCAAGGTATATACACCCAATCCATCAAGAACTCCATGGTTATCATGTCATAAATCATATCTTGTGATGAAAATCACATGAGTCACCCTCGTGCAATATGAGGGGTAACACCTCCCAAATCTGCACTTCAAATGTTATAAAGTCCTATAACAAAGTGCAACCCTAGGGTCACTTAGGAAGATTGCCCAATATCACCACAACAATGCTTCCTCTCACTTTAGATTGGTTATTTTCCGACAAAAGAGGGGGAACTCTAGAAAATGTTATTTTTTGATACTTTCTTTGATGTACTACAGGTTAAAGAATAGACCAATGTCAACCTCGTTGGATGGTGGAGTTGAGATCAACAATCAAGAAGGTTCGAATAGGATGGAGAAGGCATAGTTAGGCTAGTAATAACATGCTATAACAAACCACGTGGATTTCCTTTAATATGAAGAAATTAAAAAGAGAGCTCTTCCAAAAGAATGACCCTCAACATTTACAAATCAACAACAGATAATGTGCAACCATGAACAATAAAAGATAGCAACAACCCTTCAACATACATAAATGATAGAAGCAATTTCATATTGAACAATGATCACAACAAACCGCAAGGAGGGTTTCACCTCAACCTTATCTATTCTTATTGGATTAGAATTGCCCTTTTTCAAAGATTATTACAGTAGATTTGCAAATGCAACTTCAACCAACAAATTCAACCACGAAAATACAAAAGAAGATGATAAACATCAATTGAAATTCACTTGACTACTTTGCTCTACCAAGATATTCAACTACGCCATTTATCTCTTCTTCACACTTCTTTCACCCTTTTGGAAAATGACCTTCCTTCTATTTATATGCTCTTACCCTACAAAATCCCTAATTAGGGTGCTTCTTCACAAAGGTCTTTTAGGGTTTGACAAGTCCACATAAGGCCATGTGGAATCTCTTCCAACTAGGACACACCTCCAAAGAGTCTTCGATAGCTCCCAGTGCACCTTTGTATCCTCAACATAAGTACTCCACATTAAATGAACATTTTCTCATTCAAAACACACCTTCGTTGTTTATTTCTACGTTAGGTCAAGACTCACCTCTTCCACATTCAATGTCAATCTTCAAAAGGAGATTTCTTTAAGTTGTGAACCCACTCATTAGGGCCAACCTCATAAATAATAAATGTCATGCCTCATTCACCATTCCATGTGTATCTAGCCTCCATTATGCTTGAGTGTTCCTCCATAAGGGTCACTTCTTATCCCTTTCTTGTTTCCAATTTTCCATCGAAGCGGGCTATGACCATCTCGAGGGATTCTTCAATTTGCACATCAAAGGTCCAAGAGACAACATAGCCCACTATGTGAACAAAGAAGTGGGTTATATGAACAACACCATCGTTAAACCCGAGGCACATATGAAGACCTTAAACGATATTTGAGAAAATGAAAATCACCACATTCAATAGTGCCCACTATGAAAACTTGTTGAATATTGAAAATTTAGACTAATGAGATTTTGTCTACAACAACAAATAATAGGAGTTTCTGAAGCTATCTCAAGTCTCAACCTTCACCATTTTCTCCTTTTTTCTAGTCAAAAGAAAAAATATCATGTTCTAATGGATTACACGTAAGGATAGATAATTATACATTGGCTAGTGCATCTCTCTTCTTTGCGGATTGTAGCAGTAGGCTAATGCATCTCACTTTATTCTGCACTGTGGCAGGCTCTTTCTTCTCCACAGTATGTGATCAATTCTGTGATAACAACTCTTCCACAGGAATCGGGCTTACTTCCCTTGCGGGCTTGCCTTGTGTCTATCTGCTTCAAGAATCAGGGTGTCAACAAGGTCAAATCTCTACCTCTCTCTCTAATCAAGGTGTGTCGGGTTCCTCGTCCTCCGTCTTAATGTCTCAATAGGAGGCTCTCTTCTACACGTTCAAAACCCTATACGACAACTCTCTTCTTATTGAGTGGCTCAATGCTTCCCCTGACATATTATAAACCCAGACATTCACTTTTCACAACTCCTTTCTATACTAATAATATTTTTGCATTTATTTCTTAGGTCCCTGCTTGCTAATTTCATTTCCATATGCATGTGCATCTAAAATAATCTTCTCAGATTTTGATCTTTCTTATTACAACAAAGCTCTTTCATCTTTGCATTCTCCAACAAGGATGGTCTCCTTTCTTCAGTCTCCATCTTCTTAGGCTCCAAGGTGTTAGAATGACTCTGGTACCATGATAAATAATAACAACAATACCTACAAATTATTTTAATCAAGGAAGGAATCATAACTACACAAACAAAGTACATGATAGCTAGAAAACCATAAGTAGTGGTAAGACATCCTTGCAGTGCCAATGACCCCTCATTTCCAATGGCATAAACGAGCCACTTACAGATATACATACTAGAGTTGTAGCCTCGTTTTTGTTCAATTTTGATGCTTAAGCTAATGCATTTTAATTTTATTTCAATTTAGCATAAGCTCCATCCATAGCCACTGCAGCAACATAATAATAGCTAAAGTAAACCAAGATCACAAGAAGAATAACCATGCACAAGAACACAAGAAGTATCCTAGGAAAACCCTTCTCAACCAAGGGAAAAAACCAACAATCCTTTGTTATATTGCCAAGAGAAGATCCACCATCCACCACCAAACCTAGCACACAAAAGGGTGTTGCTATGATTGAGGAAGTGTGAATTGCAGTCCTCATAATTTCAGACCACATCTTCTGGAATCATGAGATGACAAGTGTGTGTGATCCACAATGGGGATTCACTCTTTATTTATACAAAACCTATCACATTAAATGATGTGTCTATTGGCACAATAGGGCCGACTTGTAAAACTTAATAATATAATTAATAATTACACAATATCAATTATCTTTCACATGGTGGGGTCGACTTGTACCCTTTACATCACAAATTAGGGTTACATGAAAATCTTACTCTTAGACAATATAGCAAGGATCTCACATGTCCACTAGTGCTCAGCCACTAGGGACACGTCCACCTGTGCTCATCCACAGGGATGTCCCTCTCAACAGATCAACTCAATTGAGTCCATAGGAGTACCATCTGGAGAACCATCTCAAGCCGACTCAACTAAGTCCATAGGAGTACAAGGCAGGAGACCATCTCAAGCCGACTCAACTCAGTCCAGAGGAGTACAAGGTAGGAGACCATCTCAAGTCATCTCAACTTATTCCAGAGGAGTAGACAAGAGACCACATGGCATAACAACTCAGTCCAGAGTCTGACACACACCCATCACATGGGCACACATCGTCTCAACTCAGTCCAGAGGAGAACGTATACTGGAGAATGTCACACGACGTTGCAATCATCAACACTCCCTCTCAGCTAGGGAGGCATTCTCCACCAGGCCAAGTCGCTCATGAAAGTACTCAAACTTCGTCCTGGCAAGTGGTTTGGTGAAGGCATCTACAATGTGCTCAAGTGTAGAAAGGTATTGCACGTGTACTGCTTTTCTCTGCACCATATCTCTGATATAATGGTATTTGATATCAATGTGTTTCGATTTATCGTGAAACACGGGATTCTCTGAGAGCTTCACACAGCTCTGGTTATCACAGTGAATAATGGTAGAATCCATCTCATGATCAAATAAATCTGCAAGGAGTTTGCGAAGCCACACTGCTTCGCGGACTGCCACATTCAACGCTATATTCTCTGCTTCTGCGGTACTCAAAGCCACGGAGCCCTATTTCCTACTGCACGAGGAAACCATGGCAAATCCCAAGGTAAAACAACAACTAAATGTCCTCTTTCGATCCACTGCGCTCCCTGCCCAATCTGCATCGGCATATCCTTGCAATCTCATGTCTACACCAAAGGCATATCTCAGGCCATATCCAACTATGCCTCATAGATATCTCAATACATGCTCCGCTGCTATCCAGTGAGTCTATCTCGACTGACTCATAAACTGACTGAGTACATTCACTGCATAACATATATCATGTCTGGTGTTAACCATATACATCAATGATCCAATCAGCTGTCAGTATAGATGTGGATCAATCTCGCCTGAATCAGTAGAAGCCTTGTTCATTTTCTTCAGATCCATCACCATTGGTATAGGCATCGATTTGCAGTTTGTCATACCAAATTTCTTCAATATCTCCACTGTATATTTTCCTTGACTCAGGAAAATCTCATTAGTCCTTTGCCATACTTCTAGTCACAAGAAGTAGTGCATCATACCCAAATCCTTCATCTCGAATTTAGAAGTCAATGCACGCTTGCATTCAACAATAAGTCTTTCTGAACCGGTGAGGAATAAGTCATCAACGTATAGGACCAAGATCAGGCACTCGTAACCAACAATGTAATAATATAGGTTTGGATCAGCAACACTCTTGCTGAAGCCCAAACTCATCAGGAATCAATCCATCTTCTCGTACCAAGCGTGAGGTGCATGCTTTAGTCCGTACAAGGCTTTCTTCAACCTGCACACATGAGATTTATGCTCATGTATCACGAATCCTTCTGGCTGCTCGACGTAAACTTCTTCCTCAATCTCACCATTGATAAAGGTTGTCTTTACATCCATCAGATGTAGTCTCCAATCCATGGATGTTGTAAGATCAATAATTGTACGGATGGAAGACTATCGGGCAATAGGAGCAAATCTCTCCTCATAATCTATTCCCTCTTCTTGAGAGAATCCTCTAGCCACAAATCTCGCTTTGTACTTCTCGACACTTCCATCAGCTGCATGTTTGATCTTATAGATCCTCTTAGAAGTCACTATAGACTTCCCTTTCGGTCTCTGAACAATATCCCACACATCATTCTTCAAGAGGGACTGATACTCTTAGCTCATGACATTTTGCCAAAACTGTTGTCCTGTTGCTTCTCCATGACAAGAAGGTTTGGTATCAATGATGTGGCTCATAGCTGAAACATAGCTCGAAAATTTCTATGGTCTCTTGCTCTCTCGAAATGTACCACGAGGAGTTGCATGTCCCTCTGCCTCTAGCAAAGTCTTTTGAACTCATGTAGGCCTCTTCCAGCCTACTACCATGTCTATGGGAACATAAGCTGGAGCTACAGGATCAACTGGATCAATAATTGTTTCTGTCTGAACTGCTGAAGGGGGAGAAGGTATTGTTTCTTCCTTCTTCTCAAATAGTTTGACTCCCTCTGAGTCAAGTGACTCCCTCTAAAGTCTTAAGGATGGACATCTTCCTTTTTCAGTGTTTGCTATCCCATGTCTTCTCAGGTCCTCTACTGCCTCTACAGTACTATGCTAGCCTCCTGTACTAGGATAATAACCAAGATGACCTCATGTAGGGATAACAATCAAAATGGCCTCATGTACTTAGGATAATAACCAACCAACACAAATGGTCTCTCGTACCAAGGATAATAGCCCTTCAATAATGAAATAAGTAATCTAGCCTCCCGTAGGGATAACAACCAACATGGCCTCCTGTACTAGGATAATAACCAAGATGGCCTCCCATAGGGATAACAACCAACATGGCCTCCTGTACTACGATAACAACCAACCAAAAATTGGATTCTCGTACCAGGGATAATGGTCCAAGTCATGAGGGCTCCCACACCAGGGATAATACCCTTCATTATCAAAAGCAAACTACTACAGAGTAATGACGAAATCAGTTTAGGAAAGATGGCACATCCAATCTTAATCTTCATCAATTTTTTATTGCTAAATCTTCATCGCTACCTTAGATCTGGTTTGCTTCAGAATAAGTTATAAAACTGCTTTAGAATGTAGAAACCCTCCTTGGTTTCTGTGTCAGTGTTGTACCAAAAATATGCCTTCTAGGCCACTGATGTAACAGCCCACTTGGCTATCAACCTATCCTTCGGGCCATCCAGAAGGCTCCACTATATCAGCCCTTAAGGGTGTAATGTTCCTGACTTGGCTAGTCTAGGAAACGCTGCTAATGTGTGTGTAG
>ML837811.1:45307-56055 GCA_009831015.1 Picea engelmannii | reverse complement strand
CTATTGGAATGTGCTACTAGACATACTCAAAGGTTGACATCAATCTACAACATCACTCTCCAAGGGTTGAAATAAATGACAACCAACTATACAATTGTCCATCAATCTAGACCAATTGTATGAAAATCTCCCCCTTTGGCATTGATGGAAACACCAACATTGATAGAAAAATGTATTCATGACAACACTCATGCTCATACTCCTCATCAATGTTTCTATCTCTCCCCCTTTGACATCAATGGCAAAGTGTATCTCTCCTTGGGGTTTCTCCCCCTTATTGAACTCTCCTTGGTGATGATCCTCATTTCTTCATATCTCTTATTACTTTCTCTCTCCCTTTGAAAAGGATTAACCCCCCCTGTCGATCTGATACGGTACCTGCTCTAACCAATCATGAATAAGAAAATAATTCCCCCTGTGGGTATGAATCCCCCTATATTCTCTACAAGATGTCATGTAATCATTGTGAAAAATATGTTATCACTTCAATCTGCTTCTGTTTCGAATGTTGCTACTCTACCAAAACACTGATCAACTGTTGAAAAATACCATGATCTGTTATTCCTATGATGATCCTTGGACCTGTACATGCATCAAACTCTACCTCAACCTATTGGAGTTATTATCCATCGGTTCTTCCTTGAGTAATCAACTAACATATATGAAAAACATTCAAGGATAAGCATTCAAATATTCTTGTGTCATTATCATCCATTATGATAATGTTCCTTTATCTCTGAACCACTCTCTGAACCAATCTCTGAACCACTTTTTGAACCAATCTATGAATCCATCTTTATCCATATTGTCTAAGACTCTGCTACTCAATTGTTCACAATGTTGATTCATCTGTCTCAGCTACTACATAGACTCCCCCTATCTAATATTAATATTACCTGGGAGTCTCCAAGTCGAATGGCTCAAAACAATACTTGCTCTGATGTAGTGTAATAATCCTCTTCGTCTGTGAATACATCATCCTTCTGAACTCTGACTTCTTTCTTTCTTCCTATGGATTGATTTTGTACTATAATTCTTGAAAGAACAATCTCTTGGGCCCGTTCTTTATTCACCCGCTCTTCTTTATTTCTCATGCTACTGCAAATCATGTGATCTTTGGGACCTATTCTTTCTTTACCTACTCTTTATTATGATCCTTCTCTACTCAATATTCTGAAAATATGGTTCTTGAAATATGTTCTTCATATGGTTCTTGAAACATGTTCTTCCTTTTCTTTCTTTCCTTTTCCTTCTCGTACTATGGAAAGTCTTGTAATTTATGAAATCTGGTCTTTATTCACTTGCTCTTCTTTTTCTTTACTTTTCCAAATTTTTGTATATCTAATATATGTTTCTTTCTTCATGGATGGCACTGTCATGATTCTACAATTTTGAGCTATATGACCATAGTTGTGTAATTTGTAACATTCAATGTTATGTGAGGCTACATAAGCATTGTTTGCCTGAATATTTCTTTCATAAGCCCTACAATATGAAACCTTATGTCCAAATTTAGTACAATAAAAAATGACCATAAAATAAATTTACATACGTGGGAGTGGATGATCTTCTCTATGTTGTATTCCTTCTGAAAACATGCTTTGGTTGATCATAATATTCTCTTCTATTGACTCCTTCATTATGAGTGAAGCTTCTTAGTTGTATAAATGTGGAAGGTCTTCTTTGATGTCCATCTCTTTTGTACTCTTATTCTTGAGTCATCTATCCTTTTGGAATATTCTTCTTTAGGGGCTTGCATTCTTCCTTCTTTATAGATCCTTTGATGACTTTAGCATCACTCTTAGGCTTCTCTTCATTTTTCCCTTCTGATGACCTGTGACATTGCTCTTCAACTATCTTTATTGATGATGTGGATACTTCTTCAATGTTTTTGTTGAGCTTGACAACTTTTACTCTTAACATAACAACTTCTTCTTCAAGCTTCTCACAACCCTCTTCTTTCTTCTTTATCTGGATCTTCATTACTTCTTCTATTCTTCTTTCTTCTTCAAGTTGGATCTTCAAGGTGACAATTTCTTCTTCAAGTTATCTTTCTTGTTGATTGTATACTACTTCATTGAGATTTTCTGTCTCATCACTTTCAATTTTCAAATACGGGCATTCAAATTCAAGATGTCCTCCTTTTTCACATTTAAAGCAGAAAAACATACTTTTGTTGATTTCATACTCTTCTTATTCTTCTGAATTTGTCTGACATGGTGAGCATATTTACTCTTGTTTTGTACCTGCATCTTCTTTGGAATTCTCTGACTCTGTGATGGGTGAAGAATAGATATTATGTAACTTATCCCAAAGTTCTTTAGCTGATGAAAATTTACCCACTTTGTCCTTTACTGAATCATATAGTTCTTCCAAAATGAAATCCATTGCACTTTTGTTATTTTGTTTCAGTTCCTTATTTGTTGCAGTCTTTTCCCTTTTTGAACTATCATATCTTGTAACAACTAATTGCCAAATATCATACCCATGTGCCTGTAAAAATACTTTGGTACTTCCGCTCAATATCGCATACTCTACACTACTCTGACCATCAAACATTGGTACTCCATTCTCAGTGTATTCCATGATCTCCTTCCAGTGGTTAATTATTTCCTGAAGGAACCTTCTCTAATACCAATTGTTGGATTACTGAGAAGGGGGATGATCTTCTCTGTGTTGTATTCCTTCTGAAATCATGCTTTGGTTGATCATAAATTTACATACGTGGGAGTGGATGATCTTTTCTGTGTTGTATTCCTTCTGAAATCATGCTTTGGTTGATCATAATATTCTCTTCTATTGACTCATTCATTATGAGTGAAGATTCTTAGTTGTCTAAATGTGGAAGGTCTTCTTTGATGTCCATCTCTTTTGTAGTCTTCGTCTTGAGTCTTCTATCCTTTTGGAATATTCTTCTTTAGGGGCTTGCATTCTTCCTTCTTTATAGATCCTTTGATGACTTTAGCATAAATATTAGGCTTCTCTTCACTTTTCCCTTCTGATGACCTGTGACATTTCTCTTCAACTATATTTACTGATGATGTGGATGCTTCTTCAATGTTTTTGTTGAGCTTGACAACTTTTACTCTTAACATAACAACTTCTTCTTCAATCTTCTCACAACCCTCTTATTTCTTCTTCATCTGGATCTTCATTACTTCTTCTATTCTTCTTTCTTCTTCAAGTTGGATCTTCAAGGTGACAATTTCTTCTTCAAGTTATCTTTCTCATTGATTGTATACTACTTCATTGAGCTTTTCTATCTCATCACTTTCAATTTTCAAATACGAGCATTCAAATTCAAGATGTCCTCCTTTTTCACATTTAAAGCATAAAAACATACTTTTGTTGATTTCATACTCTTCTTATTCTTTTGAATCTATCTGACATGGTGAGCATATTTCCTCTTGTTCTGTACCTGCATCTTCTTTGGAATTCTATGACTCTGTGATGGGTGAAGAATAGATATTATGTAACTTATCCCAAAGTTCTTTAGTTGATGAAAATTTGCCCACTTTGTCCTTTACTAAATCATATAGTTCTTCCAAAATGAAATCCATTGCACTTTTGTTATTTTGTTTCAGTTCCTTATTTGTTGCAGTCTTTGCCCTTTTTGAACTATCATATCTTGTAACAAATAATTGGCAAATATCATACCCATGTGCCTAAACATACTTTGGTCCTTCCGCTCCATATCGCATACTCTACACTACTCTGACCATCAAACATTGGTACTCCATTCTCAGTCTATTCCATGATCTCCTTCCAGTGGTTAATTATTTCCTGAAGGAACCTTCTCTAATACCAATTGTTGGATTACTGAGAGGGGGGGGGCGGTGAATCAGTAATGAGCAATTATACCATGTATTAATCCTTTAAACCATAATGTATATTATTTTTAATTATTAAACCATGTCCATATGTTCATCATCAATACATTAACATCCATTAGTGCATAATAAACAATAACAAACACATCCACATAATACACAGTAAACCAATATTTACATGGAAACCCAATACGGGAGAAAACCAGGGAATGATTTTCTTATATGTCAAGAATTACATTCAAGGAAGCACCAACCCCAATTCTTCAGCTCCAACCCCCTAGTTTCTCATGCTCCAATCGGAAGGAATATCCAACTCCCTAATTCTCTGGCTCCAACCAGAAGGAGGCTACAACCCCCTGGTTTCTCCGGCTACAACCACCTAGTTCTCAGGCTCCAACCTAAAGGAAGCTCCAAATCCCTAATTCTTCGGCACCAACCAGAAGTAGGATATAACCCTTTTTTCTTTCCCCATCCAACTACCCTGAAATATAAGTGTCAAATAATGAAACCACTACCACATTTTCCCTCTTCGATATACCATTGTAAACTTGTATCAATCTGTGCCAACAACCTATAACAAACCTGTAACAATAACCTATAATAAACCTATACCAATAACATGTACCAACATATACCAACAATATCAAACAAGATGTGTCATATCTCTCATAAATAGACTCCAACCATGTTTTTGTCGTGGTTCTTTTGTCATGGTTCTGCTATCGTGGTTATGTTGTCGTGATTCTGTTGTCGTGGTTTTGCTGCCACGATTTTTCTATCATGATTTTTCTGCCGCAATTTTTTTGCCACGATTTCTGCCACAAATTTGATCTATCAATAATACCTACCAAATAACCTTTCACAAATGATATTCAATGAAGTTCAATAAAGACAAATGAGAGAGGTTTGTCCTTTCCTTTATACATGTCATGTATTCCTCTAGAAGTTTCCTTGCAACAACTTTACCCCTTTCTCCATCTTCTAGGGTTAACCCATTAACCCACTTTTGTCCACTTAACCACTTTGTCCACTTTGACTATTCAACCTTTGACCACTTAACCACTTTGTCCACTTTGACTATTAAACCTTTGTCCACTTAACTTAACCACTTTACCACAAATAGTAAGTTCTCCACTTTTAGTTGCAACTAATTTTACTATTTAATTAATTTCTTTTGCAACCACTTTGACTTATCCATAAATAGTAAACTCACAACTTCTTGTTGCAACCACTTTATTATTTAAATAATTTCTCTTTACTCACAACTTATTGTTGCAACTAAATTTTCTATAATTAGTTAATTCATAACTTCTTTACCCTTGACTAAATTCTTGTTTCAACCACTTTATTATTTAATTTATTTCTTAGTCAACCACTTTGACTATTCAATCTTCTCATCACAACTACTTTACCATAATTACCAAACTCACAACTTCATGTTGCAAATAATTTATTTTTAATTATTTTCTTAATGAAACAACTATACCCATGATTAACTCTTAGTTTCACCCACTTTGACTAGTCAAATTCTTCTAGGAGTTTCTAGAATAATTTGACTTCTTTGACCTTCTAGGGGCTTCTAGATAACGCATGAGAGTTATCCAACTTCACAAGGCCATAACTCTCTAACCGTGAGGATTTATGTGGTGTTCCACATATCACCGGAAATGGCATGACATGTACTATCCATATAGAATAGTATTACCTACATATACACTAATCTTCATTACATTATTCCTCAACCAAAATTGGGTTCCTTACCCATACCTCTAGAGCTACCGGAATGTGCTATGGGACATACTCAAAGGTTGACATCAATATTTAAGGGTTGACATCAATCTACAAAATCACTCTCCAAGGGTTGACATCAATGAAAACCAATTATCCAACTGTCCATCAATCTAGACCAACTGTCTGACATACTGCAAAAATCAAATGAAATGCAGAAACCAAAGCGAAAGGTAGTATTCCTCAATGTATAAATTAATGCGTCCCATTCATTGAATGCATGAGGCGTCACATTCTCCAAAAACATTAAATTTCTAATCCATATTGAATTCCACTACTATCATCAAACCATCACAATTATGATATATTTCCAAATATGAAAACGTTCACATGTCATATAACTTTTCCAGCCATCACATAACACTACCAACTCAATTGACATCCCAACTTAACATCAACCCTATTAATCAAATGTTTAATAAAAAACCACATTCATTGCAAACAAGCAATGAAATGGTTATATGCATATCAATCTAAATGACCAAAGCAAGGTTCGAGTGATAGAAAGTGCTATACAATATCAATGTTGAGCTCATATAATATACCATATGCACTATGTTAAAAATAAATTTCAACCTTTTAACTTCAATGTGCCACCCTTTCTCACATAGAACCAACAATTATCATATAGATGTGATGGTATTTGGATTTATACAAAAGGTTTTCATATATGATGGACCATCTAACTATGCTATGCATAATTTGCATAAATGAACTTGCATTCCTATGTAATTTAGGAATCAACCCTTATGATAAATCTTTGTTGAGACACAACAGTTATGAATGAGAGAAACTTTTAAATGTCTCATAATATTCATATGTAAGCCTCAAATAACATTTATGAGTGAACATGAATCAGATAAAATCTATTGCATAAACAAAAAGAAACCATTTTTCCTTCTACGCAATAGAACTCATAACCAAACCATAGAAGAAAACATTATCACTGCAAAATGAGATTGTTTTAGCAAAATGGCATCATTCAATCCTGGATATAATTGAAATTAAACATCTTTTCTTTCTCCCTAGGGAATCCAACCTATATCTAAATATTTAATATATCACAGATAATAAAAAATTTAAATTATGCCTTGCAACTATTTGCAAGTTGGTGGCTAGTTGTGAGTTTGGAAGTCAACACGTACCAAAGCTAAAAGAGTTGCAAATGCATCTAGAAGAGTTTTTAAAGAAAGGGTACATACTCCCAAGTGTTTCTCCTTGGGGTTCCCCAGTTCTTTTTGTCAAGAAAAAATACGGAACATTGAGATTATGTATCGACTTCAGATAGTTAAACAAGGTTACAGTGAAGAACAAATATCATTTTCCAATGATTGATTATATTTTTTATCAGATGAAAGGAGATATTCTCTAAGATTAACTTGAGGTTGGGCTATAATCAAGTGAGAATCAAAGAAGAGGATACTAGCAAAACAGCCTTTAGGACAAGGTATGGACACTATGAATTTGTGGTGGTGCCTTTTGGGTTGGAAAATGCATCGGCTACATTTATATGTTCGATGAATGGGGTGTTCAAATATTTCATGGACAAGTTTTTTATTGTATTCTTGGATTCTACTCTTATCTATTGCAAGACAGAGGAAGAGCGTGAGAGACATCTAAGGATGGTGCTACAAGTGTTAACAGAGCACCAATTGCATGCTAAATTGAGTAAATGCACTTTTTATCAAAATCATATCCATTATTTGGGTCACATTGTTTCAAAAGATGGCATAGCAGTGGATCCAAAAACTATTGAAGCAATTGACAAGAGTTGGCCAGCGCCAACAAACATTTTAGAGGTTATATCATTCATGGGTCTAGTTGGTTACAACAGAAGATTCATTTTTTAATTCTTCAAGATTACACACCCAATAAAACATTTACAAAATAAAGGAGTGAAATTTGAGTGGAATACCAAGTGTGAAGAAAATTTCCATTGTTTAAAATATTTTCTAACTAGTGCACCTATTTTCAAAGTTGTAGATCCGGATGATAAATTTTTTGTGTGCACGGATGCATGCAAGGAAGGGCTTGGTGGAGTCCTTATGCAAAATGGACATGCAATTTGTTATGAGTCCATAAAATTGAAGGAGCATGAAATAAATTATACTAGACATGACTTAGAGTTGGCAGCCATAGTACATTCCTTAAGGATGTGGAGACATTACCTTATGGGTAGAAAATTTGAATTAAGAACAGACCATAGTGGTATGAAATAATTGTTAGAACAACCAACACAAAATGTTAGACAAACTAGATTACTGGAATTTCTTAGTGAATATAACTTTGATATCAAGAACATAAAAGGAAAAGAGAACAAGGTGGTCGATGCACTCAGGAGAAGAGTGCATAAAATGCATGCTACAACTATTAGTATGTACAAGATAAATTTATAAGATAGAATTCTAGAGGTTGCAGATCAGCATTATGTGAAAGTTAAAGAAAGATTACAACAAAATGATATACAACAGATAAAAAGATTACAATCTAGAAGAGGATGGAATCCTCTTATTTTGGAATAGAGTTTTTTTTCCCGATTCTCAAGAATTAAGAAATTTAGTTCGAAAGGAGATGCATAATGTGTCTTATGCTAGACATCCAAGATATCAGAAAAATATTACAGATGTAAGAGGCAAACATTTTTGGCCTCATATGAAGAAATATGTCATTGATTATTTGGTTAGATGCATGGAATGTATGAAGGTAAAGGTTGAGAATAGACATCCAGCGGGATTGATGCAACCATTTCCCATTCCCAAATGGAAATGGGAAGTTGTTATTATTGATTTCATTACCAAATTTCCTATGATGGAAAGGAAACATGATTCCATCATGGTAGTGGTGGATAAGCTTACAAAGGTTGCACATTTCATTCTGGTAAAAGTAACTCATAAGGAAGCCAATATTGTAAAAATTTAAATGAGAGAAATTGCTAGGCTACATGGTGTGCATAAGGAAATAGTGTCGAATCGAGTTCCCAAGTTCGCTTCCAATTTTTGGAAGGGGTTGTTTAAAGGATTTGGGACAAATTTGAATTTTAGTACAGCATATCACCTAGAGTCAGATGGGTAGACAAAGAGAATTAATTGGATAATTTAGTATATGTTGAGAATGTATGTAATGGACAAGTCTTCTAGGTGGTAGGACTATATCCATTTAATTGATTTTTCCTACAATAATGGGTATCAAGAATCATTGAAGATGAGTCTGTTTGAAGCATTATATGGCAGAAAATGCAGCACACTAGTAGGTTTGGATAACCCAGCAAACAGAGTCATGATAGGGCCAGAATTGTTAAAGGAAATGGAAGAACATATGGTAAAGATCAAGTAGAATTTGAAATTAGCACAAGACAAGAAGAAGAGATATGCCGATAAAAATAAAACACATAGAGAATTCAAAGTGGAAGAACATGTGTTTTTAAAATTTAAGGCCAAGAGAAGTGATCAGGGGATCAAATTTTGCTCAATTTTCAAAGTGCTCGGAATTTGACGAAAATAGTGCCATTGCATCCGTCTTGTCTTCCTGATTCCGGCGGTATATTTACTTTCTCAAACGGAGTCTGTATGGAGAAGATATCGCGATCTGTTCACCAAGCCAAACAGGCAAAAATTTGATGTTGAATGTACCTGTCCGTACAGTCCGTATGATCTGACGTGGCAGGACCGTACAGGTCGTACAGTGATGACATGGCAGTTTTTTATTGGTTGGTTTCTGGCGAATCGGGTGGTGACACATGTCCGGTTGGTGGAAAATAATATGAGGACACGTGGCCCAATCCATGGGCGCCACGTGTCCCCCTCATCATTGGTTTATGTGTTGTATAAAATGTAATGGGAGTCCGTGGGGTTTGACCCCCGGACCTCCCCTCATATGCAATGACTTCACAACCGTCTGCTAACCACTATGACCGACTTGTTCCTTGTTTCATATAACGAATGCACATATATTTAAACTTACTCGTGTATGCAATGGAAAGGGGGGTCAGGCCGGGGCTTAACCCCGACCCGTGGTTTCATTCCACAAACATATGACCATTGTATATGCCAAATCGTGCGCGGGTTGTAAACCATATATTATATATGTGTTATATATTGTATTAACATATGCGTTGGGGTTTGGAACTATAACCAACGATTAAAGATGTGGGGGTTATAACCCGTGGTTTTTTTATATGACCAGTGGTTAAACGCACGGTAGTTGTGCGGTTTTGGAACGGGAATAACGACTTAACCACTCATTTGCCTAGCGCACGGTCACATGCGCCATATGCCCAGGTTCTGAGGCAGTTAGGGGTTGGAGGTGCCTTAACTGTCCTACGGTTTGCACCGTTGGCATGGTTGCACCCGGTGCTGGGTTTTTGTGCTTAAAAGAGCGTGTGAGCCAGGTTCATGCAAGGAGGGTGTGAATTGTAGAACCAGAGACAGCAAGCTTGAAGAGGGAGACTTCCAGGAGGCCTAACTTCTTCATTTTTCGACCGATTGAGGTGTCGAAAGAGCCCAGACAGGGGTTTTGGGACACTGGGAAGCCATTGGAGCAGTCGGTTTGTCAATTTGAGCATTGTAAGACATGTTTTTGAGCACGTTTTGAGCAATTAATAATAATGATCCATTGGAAGCTGGACCAGGAGATGTAGCCCAGAAGAGGGGTGAACTCCTTTATCAATTGATGTGCACATGTGTTTATGTTCAATGTTTATGTTGTTGTCTATGTGTAATTTACATAAGTAATCCTTAATTTATGTGTTGCAAACTGATCATGTTGCTTTAAACACATAACATTTCACTTGCAATATGTTTTCAAGTTTTTCAAGTCTTCTTCAATTTTAGATCAAGTTGGTATCAGAGCACTGGTTTTGAAGACTTGATTGTTTGCAAGTTTTGTTTCTAATGCTCACAAGGTTGAAACTCACAAGAGGAGAAGGTCAACTTGTGGAGCCAAGTTCTTATCCAACAAGGAGGAAGCAGTTTCATTCACCGCAAGTTGTAGAGAGACATTCACCAAGCATGGCTCATGCAGAAGACCATGAACGTGTTTCGGCTGAAGAGGAATATTTCAGGCAGACTATCATACAGTTGAGAGATATGATGAAGGTCATGATGGAACGGAACATGATGTCGCAGGGTGAAG
>ML837811.1:0-45207 GCA_009831015.1 Picea engelmannii | reverse complement strand
ATTTGCCTCCATATATGCAGATGTATGCAGTTGTTAATGTTGAGAATTTGAAGTTGTATGAGCCTCCATTGATTGATGATCAAGGAGAGCATGTTCATATTCCTTCCATTGATGATTTTTCTCCAGAGTATCTAACAGAACTGTAGGAAGACACCATCCTTGACAGGAGAATGCGAACTTCGAAGAGAGGAAATGTGGAGTATTTGCGAGTTGGTCTTAAAGGGACAAATCCAAGCAAGGCCAAGTGGATTGAGGTTGGAAGGGTGAGGGAAATTTACCCTCATCTTCACATAGACTGAGATATTCTTTTGGTGGTCCAAAATCTTTCCAATGGGGAGGTGTGATCAAGGGATCAAATTTTGCTCAATTTTCAAAGTGCTCGGAATGCGATGAAAACAGTGTCATTGCGTTTGTCTCGTCTTCTTGATTCTGACGGTATATTTACTTTCTCAAATGGAGTCCGTATGGAGAAGATATCGTGATCTGTTCACCAAGCCAAACAGGCAAACAATTGATGCTGACTGTACCTGTCCGTACAGTCTGTACGGTCTAACGTGACAGGACCGTACAAGCAGTATGGTGATGATGTGGCAGTTGTTTATTGGTTGTTTGTTGGCGAATCGAGTGGTGACATGTTTCCGGTTGGTGGAAAATAATATGAGGACACATGGACCAATCCATGGGCGCCATGTGTCCCCCTCATCATTGGTTTATGTGTTGTATAAAATGTAATGGGAGTCCGCGGGGTTCGACCCCCGGACCTCCCCTCATATGCAATGACTTCACAACCGTCCGCTAACCACTATGACCGACTTGTTCCTTGTTTCATATAATGAACGCACATATATTTAAACTTACTCGTGTATGCAATGGAAAGGGGGGTCGAGCCGGGGCTTAACCCCGACCCGTGGTTTCATTCCACAAACATATGACCATTGTATACGCCAAATCGCGTGCGGGTTGTAAACCATATATTATATATGTGTTATATATTGTATTAACATATGTGTTGGGGTTTGGAACTATAACCAACAGTTAAACACGCGGGGGTTATAACCCGTGGTTTTGTTATATGACCAGCAGTTAAACGCGCGAGAGTTGTGCAGTTTTGGAACAGGAATAACGACTTAACCACTCGTTTGCCTAGCGCGCGGTCACATGCGCCATATGTCCAGGTGTCAAGGCGGTTAGGGGTTGGAGGCGCCTTAACCGTCCTACGGTTTGCACCGTTGGCGCAGTTGCGCCCGGTGTTGGGTTTTTGCGCTTAAAAGAGCGTGTGAGCCAGGTTCATGCAAGGAGGGTGTGAATTGTAGAACCAGAGACAGCAAGCTTGAAGAGGGAGACTTCCAGGATGCCTAACTTCTTCATTTTCGACCGATTGAGGTGCCGAAAGAGCCCAGACAGAGGTTTTGGGATGCTGGGAAGCCATTGGAGCAGTCGGTTTGTCAATTTGAGCATTGTAAGACATGTTTTTGAGCACTTTTTGAGAAATTAATAATAATGATCCATTGGAAGCTGGACCAGGAGATGTAGCCCAGAAGAGGGGTGAACTCATTTATCAATTGTTGTGCACATGTGTTTATGTTCAATGTTTATGATGTTGTCTATGTGTAATTTACATAAGTAATCCTTAATTTATGTGTTGCAAACTGATCATGTTGTTTTAAACACATAACATTTCACTTGCAATATGTTTTCAAGTTTTTCAAGTCTTCTTCAATTTTAGATCAAGAAGCTCACTAAAATTGGGAAGTTTCCCAAAGTTGGTAGTGAAATATTGTGGGCCTTTCAAGGTTTTAGAAAATATAGGATCAATTTCATACATTCTATCATTACCTGCATCCATGAGAATTCATAATGTGTTCCATGTGTCTTTATTTTAAAAGAATGTACATGATCTTAATCATGTGATTGATTGGAATGTGATCCAGGTGGAAAACAAAGGGGATTTACAGGTGGAACCAATGTGCATCATCGACCAAAAATTCAAAGTGCTCAAGAAAAAATTCATCGTCTTGGTAAAGTTTCAATGGACTTGTTACGGTCCTAAAGATGCTACATGGGAGCATGAGGAAGCCATGCGGGAAGCATACCCACAATTTTTTGAAAATATTGAAGAAAACAAAATGTACATGTGTACATAAGTGAATGAAGACTCCATTTTGGTAGATGAAGTTCATGGAGCCACAAATCTAATATTTCATGTGCAACCGATGTATGGGTTGAGGGGAAAGGGGAGTTGTTGGCTGGAATTGTTGCGTGAGTCATTAAGTTGCGGAATTATCAAGTATTTTGGTGTAATGTTTTTATATATGTCAATGTGTGAATTGTATGGTTATGTGCACTAAGGACAGTGCAGTTTGTAGGGGGAGGGGAATGTAACATCCCTATTTTCAAACCCTAAACTAGTGATATATATTGTAGATGTAGTACATGGCCAAGAGCCAAGTGATGTATACTGTAAATATAGCATGTGGTTAAGATCCAAAGTGATGTAAAATGCAAATGATGTAAATTGAATATAACGAATAAAATTTATCACCAGCTGCAGACAAACACGAATGAAGATTTGGGGGCTAAGTATCCATAAGAGATGGAAGGGGTCCAAGGGGGATAGTTTACCCATGTCTATTAAACCAAAACCCATTTTTTATTTCTTTCTAAATTATCCTTACCATGAACCTTCCATTCATTGTTGAGTGTTCTAGAGCCCAATCATTTAATTCATGTAAGAGGTTGGGTGTGAGAGTCACATACCATAGTTATTAAGAGCATGGGGGTTGAGTACAATCAGTTTAGAGAAGAGTGCAAGTCAAGAAAGCAAGAGAAAGGGAAATTTGTGTGGGGAGGAGATGAGAATTATGCATTCACATTTTTGCATAGAGAGTTGTTTTTACATGGAGTTTTTTGGCCAGCAATGGAGTTATGAGTGTTGAAGCTTAAAGGTAGTTGTTGTGGGAATGTTTGGAATCTGTTTGGAGATGGAATTTTGTGGAGAAATAGGTTGCGGTTCTGTGAGTGAAGTTATGTTCAAAATTTATCCAAGAAAGAATGCATTTTATTGCTGGGGCAATTTGTGATACATCTTTAGAATTCAAGATGTCCCGGCAAGTAGAATTCATGTACAACCTGTGTTGGAAGCCCTGAAGGGGAGTGGAAAGGCCTGAGAGACTGTGATCAGTGAAGGGGGATTCCATCCCTTGGGTTGTGCATGTTGAAGGGAAGAGAGTTGGTGGACTGGAATTAGATGTGAGTTTTGATTGTTGAGAAGGGGAAATTAGAGAACCTTAGGGACCACTATATCTTATGGATTCATATCCCCAGCTCAGGGGTGTCTTTTTTTTGAGAAATGAAAAAAAAAGGCTACGGTCAAGAGGAATGTCCATCCTCTGCAGCGGTTGCACATTTTATAAGACAAGTGTTCTATTTTTTGTGTTGATTTGTGTTAAATGGTTATATATTTGTTGTCCAATTTATTTTTAGGGACCTAACCTCCCTAACCCCTCATGTAAATAGAATAATATATTTCCATGTAATAAAGGCTAACATTAGTTAATAAGGCCTATTTAATAAATTGGAATAAGTCAATGTAAGAATACCTAATAGAAGCTTTCTCTTCTAGAGGGATCTTCATCTAGAATGATATTTAGAAGATAAAATTAGTATAAATAAGAGTAGGAGTCATGAGAAGTTTTGTGTGGAGATTTATTGTAATAGAGTGTTGTTATTATGGAGGTTTCCCCCTCAAAGAGGCAAGTGAACATTGTTTCCTATCAATAAAGGTATTATTTTGGTGGTGTGGTTTCATATATTGTGTTGTTTTTTTGTCAATCTCTGTAGTATTTTTGTTATCTGTTATTATAATAGATTTGGTACCTTACAAGTGGTATCAAATAACTTTCCTTGGCAGGAAATGTGGGTTATTTTTTTTCTGGGTAGAGACATGTTCTAGCATCTTAAAACTACAGATATATGTCATTCATCACATAAATCAGTGGTTGGGGAAGCATACACACAGGAACTACAAGTGGTACTTAAGCGCACATTGGTGGCCACCCCTTGAAGTGGTAGCACATCAGACAACACTTGTATACGGATTGGCCAAGATTCCTTGAAGCCATCCATAGATAAACCAATCAGTCGCATGACTACTATAGTGCCACTGAGAATGGAACTCAGGAAGATACTCTATAGTACCTGGGTAATCAGGTAGTACGAATAAGGGTACAGTCTAGCCTCCTTAGTTGGTGACCTAAGATATTGGGTCGATTATTAATGTTCGACCCCCAACATTATTGGCATAGGCCTATTTTTGGAAGAAGGATCTATTTTGAGCGTAGACCTAATTTTTAAGACAAGATCTATTTTTGGAGTGTGCACCTTAGGAGGCAGAAAAGAAACATGCAAAAAAAGAAGGAAAAGCAGCATGGAGGAGGAAAAGCAACATGGCGTGCATGCAAACAAGCCTAACAGGGTTAGGGTTTTTCACAAAGATTATAACGGATATAAGCCAATAGAGTAGAATAAATAAATACATAGGAGGTCTAGGTTAAGGGATGGTTCAAAAACTATTGATTGTAGTGAGTTTGTTATGGTGATTGTGATAGAATGGAATAATCTAGTCTTTCAAGGTTAGCTCATAGGCTGAGGAGCCTGGTGTGATCTAGTCAGCCTCCCAGAGGGTACTTACCCTTATTTTTTATTGTAATCCTGAAGATGCAATGCACGCAGCACATGTTTTGCAGCAAAATAAATAAAAGAGCAGAGAATCTAGATCTTTGTGGACGTAGCCCCAGGAGGGGGTGAACCACGCTAAAATATTGTGTTCTATGTGATTGTTAATTAATGCTATCATTATTATGTTAATTATTATCTCAAGAATGAATGGTTAAAACTAGTTATAACATCATGCATGCATAGGTTTAAATATGAATGAATCATAGAAGTAGATGAATGATTAATGATGATGATGTATGAGGGAAATAATCTAAACACAATACCCACTCATTCCTATACTACAAACACCTAAGTATTGTAGTCCCTCATAAATTTATCTTGGTTGAGACTGCGTTGTGCACTCTGTGTGCAGCATTTCTTTCTGGTTTACCAAGAGGGATGATATTTTTTAGGGTTTTGTTGGAAACCTATTTGAGATCAGAACCTGGGTCAACCCAAGTAACCAAAAAATGGTTCTGTTGTCGGCTAGAACTGCACAGGATTGAGGGGATGGGATCTGTGGAACAAAATCATGGAGGATGAAAGCATAGAAGGGAATTTTTAGTCCATAGAATCCAATGAAGGCGGAGATTGAAAGATGGTTTAGGACAAAGGAAATCGAGTTTGCACAAAAGGAAAACAGAAACCCTAAGTTGACATCATGCAAGTATCTCGACAAATACGTGTTTAGCGACTTGCATGAGGTATTTTTCTTTGATTTCCCACATCTGTTGTAGGAGTGGTTATTGAGGTTGAAGTAAAACCACCCTACGAATGGATCAGATAGATAGAGTGGCATCATGTGGAGATCGTGCAGCTACAACAAGTTAATAACAAATTAACACACGTAGTATATTTCTAGTTAGACATTATTATTGCATGGTTTATCACTGAATTTGTAGTAGAAACCACGAAGTCCTAAATCATTATAGAGCAGGACTTTTTGAAGGGACCTAGAGGTAGGTACATCAGATCATTGTATAATTCAATCAATATTTTATTGTATGACAAAGCTGTGATGACCATGGAATCAGACAACTAAACTTCCATGTGTGCATGGGGGAAGGGGGGAAGCACTGACAGGAGGTTGAGATATGGACAGGGAGATGGATAAGGGGAAGAAGAAGGAGTCCATGGACCCAATCATGATGGAAGAGTACCAGATAAAGTAGATAATGGAAAACGTTGGAAAGACTCGTAATGGAAGACCTTACCAATATAAGATGAATAATAAGAAGAGGGCCATAGCCGATAGAGAGGGCTTGGCGAGCGATGAAGAAGAGGTAGAGGATATTTGGGCTATGGAGAAGATTGAGTAAATTGTGAATGCAACATATGAGAGGAAAACAAGAGGTATAGGGTTAGGAATAGAAGTCATAACTCCAGTCCAGATCACTTTCAGTGTGGAACCTACAACCCCATGTGCGGCTAATACACCTAAAAAAACACCAGCATTTAGACAACCGAATTTTAGTGGAAGAGGAGAAACAAGACAAGGTTCCAATCAAGGACAATCAACTAGGGGAGAAATTCCAGGAAGTAATAGTCAATTATCTATACCGCACTGAGGAAATAGTTCAACACAGTTCAAAATGGCAGGACAGGATCCTATGATAAGATTACCAAAATTTTAGGGAGAGGCATTAGAGGACCCTAGAAATTATTTCTTCATCTGTGAAAATATCTGGGAAGCAAAGAAGATCACAGATGAGGATACAAAGCTCATGTATTTAGATATCACACTAAGAGACCACGCGTTGGAATGGTACATGAGCCTGGATGTAAAGAGTTCACAAGGAGTACAAAAGACTATCATAGACATGAAAAAACTATTGGTAAACGAATTTCAGAAGCCAAGATCAGAAGAACAATACATGAATGAAATCATTGAAATCAGGAAGAAACCAGGTCAGTTTGTTTGGGAGATTTATCATAGGTTCAAATGTCTGAAAGGTAAGTTGAAATATTCAATTATTGACATGCAACATAGGCACTTATTTGTGAACTCATTGTCACCACACTTGAAGTATCCTTTGAGACAACAGATGTTCCAAAATCAGGCAGAGGCTCTACAAGTATCCCTGCAACTGGAGGAAAACTAGTATTAGCATACAGATCCAGCAATAGAGGAGTTGAAGGAGGATTTGAAGAATCCAACATTTCAACTGAAAAAGAGTAAGGGAAAAGAGAAAAAAGAATTTGTTTGGTGTACACTATGTAGGATATAAGGACATCATAAGAACAAATGTCCAACTTTTGCGCAATATTTGGCAGCAGGGGCACCAAACCCCTTGCCAATAGTAGGACCATGGTGGGAGATTTGTAAGACACATGGGAATGATCCATATCATTATCTAATGATGCATAAGTATAAGATAGTACCAAAAAATTTGTATTGCATTTTTTGCAAATCAGTAGGTCATGATGATAAGGATTGCAGAACGTTGGAACCGATGAGAGAAAGAAATTTAGACACTTACAGGGTGCAAGAAGAAATGATGAAAGGGAAAGATGCACCTTAGTTCAACCAAGTGCCACTACCATTAAACCCAGTGCAGCCACAATACAAAAATGCGCAGCTGCAGTACAGCAATGTGTAGCCGTAGTACAACAATGCGCAGCTGCAATACAACAATGCATAGCCACAGTATAACTCCACGCAGTATAACTAGGTACCCCAATACAATGCACAGCGAGGAGATCGAGATGGATAAATAGGTGGAGGACAAGGTATATGAGGATTTGGATGAGGCAGAGGGCCAGTAGTATGCCATAACTTCCAACAATTGGGACATTAGGAAAGGGATTTTCCACTTCCACCTGCAACATGTATGTATTTTCTCATAGCAAACAATAGCACAGAAGATTGCCCAATGCTCTTGGGAAATATTCAGGAAAAAAGGAAACAAAAAAACCAGAATGTCCAGTGGATTTCTGTATAAGCCAGGGATGATGGGAAAAACATAAATATAGTTACTCGAGGAGGAGTCGACACAGAAAAACAAGATCCAGCTCAACACAAATGGGTCAAGAAGAATATTGAGCCACATAAGAAGTTTGACACATGGAAAAGAAAAGGAAACATTTAAGGAGGAAATACAGGAACTTCACAAGGAGAACATTCTGTCTACATCAGTTGTGCATCAAACTCAGGACCCACCAATGTACGAGATTCCATCTTCAATGGACCATACCAGTAAAGGAAAACCTTTAGAGAAAGTAAGCACCGTAAAGAATTTTTTGCAATCATGTGTTAAGTTATTGAATGATCCATCATCTATTAAAGTCTTACATAATCTTCTAGAAATTTGTAACATGAAGGTAGAAGGGAAGTTAGAGAAGAAAACAGTCAATCATCTCCATACAAGAAGAAGGACAAGCAGATTATTCAAGCTGAATGCCAACATTGGGGATTTCAACATGGGAGATATTATACCAGATTTTGGCTCTGAAGTAAATGTATTTCCTAAGAAGACATGGTAATGTATGGGGGAACCCACATTAGGCTATTCACATGTCCAGTTTAAACTAGAACATCAACACAAAGTGTTACCAATTGGAAGGTTGAAAGGTGTGACAGTGTATTTGGATGGAGTGCACACTGTGGAATATTTTGAATTAATAGAGATAGTCGATGGCACAACACCTTACCCAGCACTACTTGGATTGGATTGGGCATTTGATAACCAAGATATGATCAACCTGAAGACAAGTAAAATTAATTTTGAATTAGGAGAATATAGATTTATTACACCATTGAATCCTTCAGACGGAAAAAGGTTTGTAGAGGCGACTTTTTTGGATCTGGAAGAAACAAACCAGTTATACAGAACCATTGCGCGAGAAGAAAATTGTGTCAATTCAACTGCATATGGGGTAATTAGATTGAAAAGAATTACATCATGTGCTTCAGAATCAGACACAAGTTTGGAGAATTGGCAGTAGCGACTACATGAAGTCTCCATAAGGAGGTGCACAAGAATAGACTGCGCAGTAAGGTAGGTAGGTACAGAAATAAGAGAACCTATCAGTTTTCATGGGTTGAACGACTTAGAGGAATTCTTGAAAAAATATGAGGAGGAAGTGTTGGAAAATCAGAGGTTGTTATCCCTAGATATTGCACTCAAGGAAACACCTGCAAAATGGTGGGGTGCACACAAAGAAAAAATCCAGGACTGGTATCAGTGTAAATGACTACTGCACATTAGATTTGGCACAGAACATGAGATAAATACAGTGAAAATGTATGATGGGAGAGGAACACCACTTGAACACTTAGGAAAATGAAGAACACAATGGATGATGACACCACCAGAGGAATGGCCAAATCACTTCATTCATACATTGCGAGGGATCCCAAGGAACCGGTACATAGACCAGGAGATGCACAGAGGCACTACAAAATGGATAGGATTACAACAAAATTTTGTAGTAACCTTCTCATTCGAGCATGAGAAGCCAAACATTGATTTGGCTCTGAAGCTAATAAGGGGAGTGATACTTTTTTATGAAACAAAGGTAGAAATTATAACAGAATATCAACAATAGAACAGACATACAGTCAAAGAGTTACTCTCATGTTATCATCTTGAAGAGGAAGCATCAGATGAAGATGATCCGCGCAATATTCAGATCACCAAGATTGAAGGAGAAAGAGAGCTGGAAGGTCCAACTCTGGAGTCAGAAGCATTTTCTGCACCAATCAAAGTCAATAAATTCAACATTGGGATGAACAAAAATCCTAAAATGGAAAGTATTAGAGACTACTGGGATGAGCAAACCTAGAAAGGATAACAGAGTTACTGCATGAATACAGTGACCTGTTTCCAGCAACCTTTACAAAGATGAAAGGAATAGCAGGTGAGCTAGGTGAGATGAAGATACCTCTAAAACTAGAGGATATACATGTCAGACAGAGACCTTACATGCTTAATCCAGTGTATAAGAAAAAAGTGAAAGCAGAAATTGATTGAATGTTGGAAGTTTGTAGCATAGAACCAGTAGAGGAATCTGAATGGATCATCCCAATGGTAGTCCAAGAAAAGAAGTAAGGGGGGATAAGGATTTGCGTAGATTTTAGAAAACTCAATTATGCTTTCTTAAATGATCCTTTCCCTACCCCTTTTATAGATGAGATCTTGGAGAATATAGGAGGCCAGAAAGCATATTCATTCACAGATGGATTCTCATGTTACCATCAGATCAAAATAGCTATAGAGGATAGGTAAAAGACTACTTTTGCTACAGAATAGGGATCCTACCAATATACAATCATGCCCTTTGGATTGAAGAATGCACCGACTATATTTTTAAGGGTAGTCATAGATGATTTTAAGGAATTTATACATCAGTTACTAGAAGTATATCTGGATGACTGGACATTGTATAGTCTTTTGAAAGACCATATAGAAGTTTTAAGACTAACGTTGGAAAGATGAAACCAAAGTCAGATATCATTAAACATTAAGAAATTCATTTTTGGTACACCTTTTGGGATATTGTTGGGACATATAGTGTGCAAACAGGGCTTATTGGTTGAACCTGCCAATATTGTTGTTATTGTGAAATTACCACCACCAAAGTCAATGCACCAGTTAAGAGCCACACTGGGACATACAGGCTACTACAGGAAGTTTATAAAGGGGTATGAGCAAATTACTACACCAATGGAAAAAAATTTAAATAAGGACACCATATTTTGGTGGAATGAGGATTGTCAGCAAGGATTGGATACTCTAAAGGAAAAAATGGTCACAACACCTATATTATTGTTTCCATATTAGGAAAAGATATTTCATGTGCATGTAGATGCATCAACAATAGCACTTGGAGCAATTATGGCATATCTAGGAGTAGGGGACTTAGACCATCATATAGCCTTTGCAAGCAGGAAGTTGTCAGAATCTAAGTAGAATTACAACACCATAGAAAGAGAAGGCCTAGTCATGGTATATGCACTTCAGAAATTTAGGCATTATTTATTGGGTAAACATTTTCAAATGTTCATAGATCATTTTTCCCTCAAATATCTAGTCAACAAGCCAGTGTTGGGGGGCGAGGGGGGGGTTGTTATTATTCCAAGAATTTTATTTTGAAGTAATAGTCAAACCAGTGAAGTTGAATGCAAGACCCGATCACTTGTCAAGGGTAACCAATGGAGAAGAACCTACTAACTTGGAAGACAACTTCCCTGATGCACAATTATTTTTAGTACAGGTAGTTGATGAATACTTCATTGATGTCATTGAATTCTTAAGTACAGGAGTTATGCCACAAGATTTTAGTACTGCAAAAAAGAAAAATATGGTAGTCAAAGTTGCAGACTACCAACTCATTGTAGGTCATTTATACAAGATGGGCGCAGACAACAATTTGAGGAGGTGTGTATTGGAACATGAACGACCCAGGGTTTTAGCAAAATATCATGAAGGTATAGCTGGAGGAAACTATGGAGGAAAATCTACTGTGCATAAGGTATTATTCACAGGTATATGCTAGCCAATAGTTCATAAAGATGCCAAGGAATATTGCCAAAACTATGATGTCTGTCAAAGGGTTGGAAAACCCAACAAGGGGGGTGAGATGCCCCTAATACCACAAGTAACTCTGTAGGTATTTGAAAAATGGGAAATAGATTTTGTCAGATCTATTAACCCACCATCAAGAAGGTCAGTAGCTAGATATATTATTAATGCGACTGAACACTTAACTAGATGGGCAGAAGCAGCACTAGTCAAAGATTACAGTGTAGAGACAATAGTGCACTTCTTATTTGAGCAGGTGATCACCATATTTGGATGTCCTAGGATTTTGATGAGTGAAAAAGGAACCCATTTTATTAATAGTACCATCAAGGCAATGACTGAGGAGTTTGAAGTCTATCACCAGAAGAGTACACCATATCATCCTCGGGAAAATGGGATAGTAGATGATTTCAACAAGATTTTGGAAAATGCTTTGACTAAGATCTGCAATGTTAATAGGGATGATTGGGATTTGAAAATACCAGCAGTACTATGGGAATACAGGACCACATGCAATAATTTGATAGGGAAAACACCACTCATATTGGTGTATGGACAGGAAGTAGTGGTGCCATTAGAATTTCTGGTACCCAATCTGCATGTAGTAGCAATTACCAATATGTCAGAATGAGGCATAGTACAGGAGAGGTTCAATCAACTGATGGAAATGGAAGAAGATAGGATTCTGGAAGAATTTCATCAAGAGGTACAGAAAGCAAGGGACAAGGCCTGGCATGATAGACACAAAAAAGAAGATATTTAAGGAGGGAGACCTAGTTATGTTATATGACAGCAAATTTTTGCAACACCCTGGTAAGTTCACAATACATTGGCTAGGGCCATATGAAGTAAATATTGTCACAGATGGAGGATCTATGCAACTAAGGACTTGGGAGGAACAGAACTGAAAGGAATGGTGAATGGTAGTCAACTGAAATTGTACAAGGACATTCTACCTACTAACTCTTAGTAATTACAGTGCAATAATAAAGTCATGTATAGAGTGAACTATTGTAAATAGTAGGAAATAAAACTGATAAAAAAAATAAAAAGTAGAAAAAGAAATAGAAAAATACAAAAAATACAAAAAAGAGGCAGAGGTTGGTTGAACAACAAGAAAGTGGAAAAGAGTCACACACAAAAACTATTGCGACGACATCGAAAGAAAGCACACAGGAAAAATTGGAATCGGTGCAAATGCACGGATAAAGTGAAAAATAATTATAATCGAGTCTATAAAATGAGGAAAGTGCAGTTTAGCTCGACACTTAGTGATTTTTTATCATGGAGCAAGATAGAAGTGTGTGCCCTGGGTGTAATTGTGCGAAGAAGAGAGAAAGTGTTCAAATCAGATACAACATGACACCACCAAATTTTGGAGCTCTAGGGGTAGTATGTACAGGTTACTCGACAGGGCCAAAGGAGGAAGGAACGAATGATGGAGCCCAAGAACATCATCAAGCTCGAAGATGTTACCACTTCTGAGATAGATTCACTCAGCCCTATGAGGGTTAAGGAGGAAATGTTGACAGTGGCACAAGGGGAAGTAGGGAAGAGCTCCAGTACTCAAAATGGTATTACAAACCCTAATCCTAAAACACCAACTAAAACTGATGAAATGAATTGTCAGCAACATGGTCACGATGAAGAGGAGTTTGTTTGAGGACATCACCAACCAGCTGAAATCCAAAGGGGAAGAAGATGACACAGAAATAGCATAAGCAATCCAATCTGTCATCGGGCAGAAAATAAAGGCACGGGACATCGCAGAAATTACACTTCCCTACGTCCCAGACATAGTGGTGACTATGGAGGACATGCTCGGGAAATTTCCTAAACTAAGGTACTCGGACCACGATGTGCGCGACATAAAAAATTCACAAACTTAGTCAAGGAAGCCTACTTGGCGAACACAGGGGAAATTAGACCCCTAGGAAAACCAATCATGGAGCCTGCATAGTGGGTAATAGGGCTCTACAACTCTGAGATCATGAACCTCGTGAACATACCACACTTCGAGCATGGTAAAAATGTTGGGATTTGTGTCAAACAATTTATAGCCTAGGTACATGGTAGCATTATTTGGATGGAGAGGCCAGTACAACTCGATGTGGCGTTAATCGCCAAAATTACGGGATTACCCATAGTGGGTGCACAACTAGAAGAATACTTGGAAAAAAAAGTGCATGAGAAGGAGATCACCAAGCTAGTCAAGGAGCAATTTGGTACCAGTAGAGGGAACAAGTGTATTGTGCTTAGATATATCAACGATGAAGTGACAAGGTTTTCTAGAAAGATCATGGCTTGCAAGCTACTGAGGAAGTGCAGAAAATAAGAGGCTCCAGCAGGAGTCATCACATTCACCGCGCAATGCATGAATGGAGTAATGTTCAGTTGGGTGCCTTACCTCCTGAACCAATTCTTGATCAACTGCAGAGATGCACAGGATAATGGAATTAAGTTACATTATTCTTGGTTAATTATCCTCATAGCTTTGGCAGGATTGCAAGATCCAAAATTTTCTGCTTTTCTGGATAGAAGTGGGAAGTGTTATGCAACCAGGTATGAATCCCTCTGGTAGGCCAAGGACAACAAAAATCAGCAGGCAAATAGAACGTTGTTCAATATGTTGTTGGAAGAGATACAACAGTGCACAGCTAATGTGTGGCACATTCCTATGGAAGTGGTCCAGGAATTAGAAGGGATAGTTAGGTTTAATGCATCGAGACACCATATGTGGATCCAAGCCACAAGAGATCCAAAGAAGAGAATGTTTGGAAATGCAATATTGTGTCACAAGGGAAGAGATTGATTGGATAATCAAAGACTGGAGGGTGCAGTGGAAGATGCCATTAGAAAAACTAGCAACAAGGCTAGCAGCAATGAAATCATCCAAACCTAAGGGGAAAGCCGAAGCAAGTCCTTCAACAAAGACAAATATTTCAGCTGCTAACACTAGGAAGGCTACGACGCACACTCAGACATCAGGAAGCAGCACATTTCTAAAGAGGCCAAGGAGGACAATAGCGGTGCCCAGGGAAAACATTCACAAGGGTGAAAAGAAGGGAGATACATCTTAGACCGGTGAGGAGGGGTAACAGGCGATGACGAGTGGGGTGCAACCCTCATGGGAAAAAAGAACCACAGCGCAGATGGAGGAGATGTGCAAAAAGATGAAGTACACTAAGGAGGACCCAATCATCACCTTGATAGAGGATGATGCAGATTTTGTGGCAGAAAAGTTCCAAGACAGGGGGGAAGAAGTCGTACATGCTACAGAAGCATAAAGAGAAGAGATCATCACCAAACTCATAGAATTCCATGAAACTCTACAACAGTTACAAATTCATGCAGTATCGCAGGCCACAGTGCAGCAACATGAAAAGACACAGTGACACCCTGTGCAGAAAGAAAGAGATGAGATAGTTCAGATAGTAGTGCAGGGTAGGGATACATTCATGGTCACACAATAGATGGTCAAAATTGATCAAGAGATTGTGTAGAAACCCATGGGGGACATTGACCACTCTGAGGTAGTCATAGCGCAAATACCCACAAAAGCACTATATGGACTCTAGGCTAGTATAATGCAGGAAGTATAATCCAAAGCCCACGCGGATTCCACCAACTTGGAGGTTTGTAGGGGGGTCGCAGAGATGTTACAGATCACCTGCGACCAATTGACCTCAGAGAAGGAGGAGGAAAAAGAATTCACTGACAAGCTAGAGAAATGGATAACATATGTATACAACCGCATTCTAGATAGCGCGCAAGAACTAGATAGGAGTGCAGATGAAAACATAAATATCATTGCACATACAATTGATGGGTATAGGCAAGAGATAGAGGAGTTGAAAGAAAAACTAAATCCTACGACTCCTCTTGAGGTCCGAGAGCAAAGAGAATAGCAAACAACATTACAAATAGATGAAATGGCAAGGGAAGCCAAGGAAGTCGCAAAATTGTTTGACAGAACTGCGCAAATTTGGAACGCTTTGGAAGAGGATGAAAAGGTCCAACAATTGGACCAACAAGAGGATAAAATCAATGTTGCCATGTAGGAATTGAAGCAACAACAGAAACCATGAGCACTATCAAGTGCTTGAAGGGAACGCAGAAGATGAATACCCTGCAAACAAAGTTAAAGACAATGCAAATCAATAAGCAAGCAAGACAGGTCCTGTTGGAGCCCCTCCAGTAACAAGCAACATAGATAATTGCAGAGATGGAGGAAGAGAAGGCAAGGATAGTGCAAGAACATTCACAGAGAGCAACATTTCTACAAGAACAAATAACAGCGTAGATGGTTGAGGCGCTAAAAGATAAAGTTGTGCAGGTGAAAGAAAAAGGGAAGGAACTAGCATAGAAGTTCCACAGCTTGGAGAAGGTTGTATAGGGAGCATGCACCACCTGAGTCGCTCGGGACGAGCCACATGCCAGGGTTGAGGGCCTGTTGGTGCAGGACTATTTTGGGAAGAAGGATCTATTTTGGGCATAGACCTAATTTTGAAGAAAAGATCTATTTTTGGAGCACGCGCCCTAGGAGGCAGAAAAGAAACATGCAGAAAAAGAAGGAAAACCAGCATGCAGTAGGAAAAGCAATGTGGTGTGCATGTAGAGAGGCCTAACCATGTTAGAGTTAGGGATTTTAACAAAGATTTTAATGGCTATAAGCCAGTAGAGTAATATAAATAAAGACCTAGGAAGTCTAGGTTTGGAAGCTATTGATTGTAGTGAGTTTTGGTATGGTGATTATGGTGGAATGGAATAAGCTAGTCTTTGAGGATTATGTCACGGGATGAGGAGCCTGGTTTGATCTAGTCATCCTACTAGAGGGTACTTAATCTCATTTTTATTTTAATCATGAATATGTAATGCGTGCAACATAGATAATGCAGAAGAATAAATAAAAGAGAAGAGAATCCAGATCTTTGTAGACGTAGCCCCAGGAGGGGGTGAACCACGGTAAAATATGGTGTTCTGTGTGATTTTTAATGAATGCTTTTACTATTTTGTTAATCATTATATCAAGACTAAATTGTTAAAACTAGTTATAACATCATGCATGCATAGGTTTAAAGATAAATGAATCATAGAAGTAGATGAATGATTAATAATGATGATGTATGAGGAAAGGAATCTAAACACAATCCCTGCTCATTCCTAGACTACAAACACTTATTGCAGTCCCCCATAAATTTATCTTGGGTGAGACTGCGTTGTGCACTCTGTGTGCAGCGTTTCCTTCTAGTTTACCAGGAGGGTCGATAGTTTTGAGGATTTTGTTGGAAACCTATTTGAGATCAGAACATGGTGTTAACTCCCAAAATGAAACCGTTCTTCCGGTTGAATTTTGTGGTAGATCTCATGGTTTTTGGTAGTATCTTTAAGTTACTTTTGAGTTTTTATAGCTGAGAAATTTTTTGGTTTTGGTGTGTCCTAGAAAATAATTGACCCATAAAGTCTTTTCTTTCAAAATTGTCATTTTTCTTTCCATAGCTAACGTATTTTCAAAGACTCATCGTGCGTTGTGGAAAGTGCCCGCTTTCAACAGCTAAGGAGCTTGTTTCATCAGTTGACGCGCTGTTGAAAGTGATGAACATTAAAAAGTTTTGAAAATCAGTTCTCGGGTGGCGCGTTGTGGCAAAAACACGCTTTCTGCAGCTAAGGAGGGTCTTCTACAAAGCGGTGCGCTGTTGAAAGTACATACTTTCAGCAGCTAACGGGGGTTTCTTCGCAAAGTCGCGCGCTGGTGAAAGTGGCAAGCGAGCGTTTGGCAGAGGCATTCTCCATGGGTTGTTGCTGCATGAAGCGGGAATCACGTGCGTGATATCCACGTATGAAAACAATGATGATGTGATCACCCCCACATCAGAGAAAATCCAAGACATGCGCCGATAGGAGTGGGCAATCATGGAAACTAAATCATGCATGGCAGATGTGACTGGAATTCCAATTCATTCCAGAAAACACGCTCAACGTTCATCACTTTCGGAATGGCAAGTTTGTGTTTGGAGATGCAGGTACAGAGGAGGTACCGTCGGTCTGACATCATCAAATCAAACAGAGGTCTCATATCACAAACCGTTTCCAAAACAACATCAAAGTTTTCATTTAATTCAAAACAGAGCCGAAGCCCAGACTGCTTTCAACAGCGCAGAATCTCGGCTCGACTAGGCGGTTACAGGGTTTACATTTGCCAAGTGTTTGAGCTCCAGAATGGTGAGAAAACGCATTGGCGTTTTACTCAAACGATAATTGGATAATTTACCCTTTCTGGAATCACATCCCGAGGTTCGGAAGCACTTTTCAAATGCAGGGTGCATGGAATTCGCTGAAAGGTTACAGGTTGGGTCTCACCAGGCCACAGCTGAAGCCTTTGCCAAGACATTTGATGGCAACAAAGCTCGCGTTGGCTCTGTGGAAATCAAGGTGGATGAGGCTGTCATTGCCGCAGCTACAGGATTGCCAAGGACTGGTAAAAAATGGTTTAAAACCATCGCTCCTAAGAATCTGGATTTCAGGGTCTATTTGAAAGATGGGTACAAGCACAAAGCATGGACAAAAGGTATGCTCGTTTCATATCTGGATGAAGAGTGGCAAGATTTATTCAAAGGCATTCAGCTATATATTACCTCAGAAGGAAGATATGACAAATTGATGATGTACCACTTTAAACTCATGGATCATTTTACAAGCAAGACCCCCATCAATTTGCCTTACTTCTTATATCACAGTTTGTCTAAAGTCTGCAAGAGAATCAGAGCTCAACCTTTGAGCATGAAAGATTCTCTATGTCACCTAGGCCTCATTAAATTGATTCTTCTGCAAGAATTGAAACAACAGGGGAGAGGTTGGGAGCACTTCTTGTTCTGGGAAGGTTTTGAAACCCAGAACCAAACTGCAAATGAACAGATGGCAGGTGCAAGAAAGCAATCTTCTCCTCAGGGCAGCTCAAGAAGAAGAAGGGATTTATCAGGACCTTCAGAGGACAGGGTATCTAGATTGAAGCCTCACAGTTCGAAGAGAAAATTGAATTTCGAGCAGGTTACAGAGCAGACTACACAGCAGAATTCAGGACATCCTACTCAGCAAAGTACAGGAAAGAACATCCTTAATTTGCCATATTCGGATTCAGAATCTGAGTAGAAAGATCAGTGCCCTTCCATCAAAAGTTCTGAGCAATCTGTCGAATGTGCTCAGAACTATGAGACTTTCAGTCATATAGAGCAGGGAGAATCATCCAGAAACCCTAAGTCAAATAAGTCTCAAAGGATCAAACATCTGAAGGAAGTAATTKCCCAGCAAGAAGTCTTGGAAYGRGTGATTAAGGATAGGTATWAAAAATTATCTRATAACTTTGCTAAGACAAATGCAGCGTTTGAAAGACTGGCCAAGGAGAGTGTCAGAGAGAAGAAAAGGAAGGCAAAACTTKCCAAAGACTGCAACAGCCTGCGRTGTCTTACCAAGCRCCTMAAGAAGCAGATCAGGGGGTTAAAACAAAARTTSAAACGAAAACCTCATTCAGACCTGAAGGTTCTTGCTCAGGTGGCCGTCAACATGCAAGGTGAGAAGTCAGATGCCCACTGATTTTTGTTTGAAATCAATTTTGAAGGTGAAGGTTCTTTTTGTGCATTATCGGGACTTTCAACAGTGCTAGGATACTATTTCGTTACCCGTTAGCTGTGGAAAGTGATAGCTTTCAACAGCTAACCCGTGAAAATTTCAAACGGTTGCGCTGTTGAAAGCTGGGCAAGCAAGTTTTGAGGCCGAGAACGCGAAAGTCTGTTTCAAACATGTTTTGAAGATATGCCAATGTATCAGTGAAATGTCAAATTGCATGCAAGAAGTTCAACCTCAGGGATTCGAGGGATTTTGATCACTCATTCAAAACCATATCCTAAAACTTAGCCATAAATATTGGAAAATGGAACAGTCTTGTACAGGTGTCATGCTACTTCACCACATCACAGATGCTGAAAGCTGGAGGGAGCAAATGGCGATTTTTGTAGACTGAAGACAGATCGAACACTCAGTTCAGTCGATTGAAGACTTTAATTTCAAAATAGTTTAGATACAATAGAACTGTTTTTATTTAATAACAGATCCATGTTTTTAGGATCTTTGTAACTGCTTGTAAGGGCTATAAATTCCTGTTTTGATATCAAACGAGGGTTCGATTTTGGATAGAGTAATTGGCTATTGTACTCAGAATTTTTATGTTAATACAGATCACAGGTTCCTTTCAATTTTGATTGTCATCTTTCCACCTTTCTTCTGCATTATTATCTGTGTTGTCAAGCTTTGAATGGTTTTTATCCCATTGTTTAGCTCATAGCCTGATAATAAGTCTTTTGATTGTCTCTTAGACCCTACATTGTACTGGTTTAGTTACAATCTTTTCTTCACCCACTTTAAAGCTATCTGCTGATTAATCAATCTTTGAGAGCATTGTCTATTTGTTTATCATTTTCATGTTTGAATGGCATAAGCTATATTGAGTTGTCCCATTGATCCACATTCACAAAATACAAAAAACATTCATTTCTTAAGTTACCAAGCACCTCTGGTCTGCAACCACAGAGGGTTTCTTGGAGTGATAACACCTGGGTCAGCCCAAGTAACCAACACATGTATCAGAGAGCTATAGCACAGGGAAAACCCTTTTTTGTAGGAACCCTGTCAAAAAACCCTAAACCTTGAGATGGAAATAGAAAAAACAAGGAACAAACAAGTTTTTTTTCCACGCAACCTTTCCTCCTGCATTCCAGTTGCAAAATTACTACATTTTTTCATGTTAAGAATTTGGGGATTTCGACACTACAGTATTATTCAAATCAGAGTATAACTCCGTAGGAGAAAAAAAATGGGACCTACCTACACCCTTAATTTTGACCTATCCCATTGGACTCCTCTTTTCATCCTGATCATAGTGATACCTATCAATATTAGCCTCATTTTTTTTCCTATGGTCCCAACCCCCTTTTTGGCACCCCTACTTGGTACCTATTCCATTGGACTCCTATTTGTCTTGATCATAGTGATACCTATCGTTTATTAGCCTTATTTTTTCATGGACCCACCCACCCTTTTCACCCACCTTTCTTTCACACATACTCCTACGTTTTCCCCTCACCATGGACAACACTCGCAAACAAGACCTTGAAAACCACATGGCTACCCACATTGAATCCAAAATGTACTACCTGAAAGAGGAAATAAAGAAAGACATCAATTCCCACCTTTCCAGCCAGCTTGAATCCCACCTTGAGTCTTATCTTGACTCATTTGCTACTAAGGTCCTGGAAAAAATTCTCATTTCTGGAATCCATTCCTCATTTGACCAACATTTTAACCTCGAAGGTACCGCTTCCTCCAATTCCTAGTAGTTTCAGTCCAACCATTTTCATCGTGATTTGCGCCTTCTATGAGTGGAGGTGAACAAATTTGATGGCTCAGATCCCACTGGTTGGGTCACTCAAATGGAACACTACTTCTCATTGCATGGAATCACTGATGAATTGGCCAAACTTTGTTACAGTGTCCTCTATTTGGACCCTAAACATTGGCAATCATGGAAATGGTGTCAAAAATCACGCCAAGAGTATGTGGCTTGGAACTAGTTTGTGGCTAAACTTTCTGAACTCTTTGACATTGATACACACTCCCTGGGCCATCTAACCAAATTGAAATAGTCAAGTATAGTGAAAGAGTTTATAGTTGCATTTGAGCAATTAGATTTCAAAACAGAGGGCATGTCTGATACTTTTTTTCCAAAAATTCTTTATCAGTGGCCTCAAGGATGACATCTGAGCCCAAATCCTCATGACTCGCCCCTATACTTGGTTGGAAGCTACTCAACATGTCAAGGAATCCCAATAGGTTTTTGTTTTTCAACATCACAAACCTTCCTTTCCCTCCCACTCCTTCTCCTGATCCCACCCCTCTCAAGATCCAAAAATTAACCTGGGCATAAATGGTTTAACGCTAACGCAAAGGTCTTTGCTATAGTTGTGATGAAAAATATTTTATGGGGCACAAGTGTAAGGAACAGAAGTTGTTCATGGCCATCTCTAAGGATGTTGTTGAAGACAATATAGAGGCTTCTCATGAAGCCAAGATACCCGAGATACCTCCTATCACTCTACCATCTAATCCACCAGAAGTTGAATCCATCATTTCCTTGAATGCACTCACTAGATTATCTACTCCCCAAACCCTCAAGATAATTGGCTACATTAAAAATGGTAAGGTCATCATCCTAATTGACAATGGTAGAACTCATAATTTCATTCATCGACGTATTTCTCAAGAAACCCATTGCTATATCCATGCAGTCAACAATTTTCAAATCATGATTTCCAGTGGAGTTTCCATGAAATGTGGGGGGCATTATGAAAATGTGTCTCCAAATTGGTCAATACAACCTGAAATCTCTTATGTTTGTTATTGACATGGGTGTTTGTGACATTGTGTTAGGTGAAGAATGGTTATGCACTCTCAGTCCCATCCTCCTGGATTTTAAGGAATTGACCATGCAGTTTCAACAGGATGCCCAGGAGTATAAGTTCCAAGGCATCACAGCAGGCTCCCCTGAGATTGTCAGTTCCCATCGAATGGAAAAGCTCCTCAAAAAAGGCCATCTCGACATTATTTCCCAACTCAATGCCATTCTAGTAGTTGAGACACCATATGTTCATACTAACCTCCAATCTATACTTTCTTAACACCACACTATTTCTTCCACTCCCCATGGCCTTCCCCCTTCCCACAGTGTTCATGATCATTCCATTCCTCTAGTTCTGGATAGTCTTCCTCCCAATGTTCGCATGTATTGTCAACCCTTTTCCCAGAAGAATGAAATTGAGAAAATTATTCAAGAATTGCTCGATGCAGGTGTCATCCAACATAGTGCCAGCCCCTATTCTTCTCTTGTGGTCATGGTCCTCAAGAAAGAAGGCATGTGGTGTATGTGTCCCGACTTCATACAAACTCACCATCAAAGACAATTTTCTCATTCCTATCATTGATGATCTATTAGATGAATTGAGTGGTGCTCACTACTTTACTAAACTTGATCTTCGTTATGGTTACCACCAGATACATATAAAAGAGGTTGACATTCCCAAGATGGCCTTTCAAACTCATGATGGACACTATGAGTTCTTGGTCATGCCCTTTGTCCAGTCTAATGTCCCATCCACTTTCCAAAGTCTCGTGAATCATGTCTCGTGTCCTTTTCTTTTTCATTTTGTCTTTGTTTTCTTTGATAATATTCTCATATATAGTAAACAATGGACAACCCATCTTTCCCATATGGATCAAGTTCTCCATCTCTTTTCTCAGTACCAACTTTTCCTCAAACAATATAAGTGTGCCTTTGGAGTCTCAGAACTGGATTATTTGGGTCATATTGTTGGCAAGGATGGTGTCAGGGTGGATCTAAGAAAATTGTAGCTATGTAGGATTGGCATCACCCCAAAACTCTCAAGATTTTGTGTGGTTTTCTGGGTTTAACGGGCTATTATCGCAAATTTGTTAAGAACTATGGAAAAATTGCAGCACCTCTCACTGCTATCCTTAAAAAGAATGCTTTTAATTGGAATCCTACAGCTGATCAATCCTTCCATGCTTTGAAAGAGTTTATGTGCACAACTCTTTTCCTAGCCCCTCCCGACTTCAAAAATATTTTTTTCCTAGAATGTGATGCATCTAGGAAAGGAATTGGCAAAGTTCTTATGCAAGAAGGATGATCAGTGGCTTTCACCAGCAAACAACTTTCAGAGCGCCATTTGGGCCAATAAATCTATGAAAAGGAAATTTTGGCTATTCTGCATGTTGTGGATCTATGGCATCCTTATATATTGGGCCAATTCTTCCAAATTAAAACTAATCATCATAGCCTCAAGCATTTTTTGGAACAGCGAATTTCCTCCCCAAAGAAACAAAATGGGTCACCAAGCTATTTGGATATGATTATGAGATCATTTACAAGAAGGGAAAAGAAAATTTGGTTCTGACACTCTTTCCTGGAAGTATGAAGACGAAGGATCCATTTTTTATCTCTCCTTCATTGTACTAGTTTGGCTCCAAGCTACTCACCAGGAATGGCTACAAGACCCCAAAATTTATGGCCTTATCCAACAGTTGCAAGTCAATTCTCCATTTTCTCCTGGGTACTCTTGGAACAATAACAAGATTCACTACAAAGGCCATTTGTATCTCAACAAATAGTCACAACTAAAATATTAGGTGATTTTGGAGCTTCATTCTTCCCCCACAATCAGCCATTCAAGGTTCACCAAAACATATGAAAGGTTCAAACACTCTTTTTTCTTGGATGGTATGAAAAACTGTGTCCATGCCTTTGTGTCTGAATGTGATGTTTTTCAATGGAATAAGGGAGAAATAGTCAAGACCCAGAGAACACTCCAACCGCTCCCGATTCCATCAAATTTTTGGTAGGTTATTCCTATGGACTTCATTGGTGGCTTACCTAAATCAGGAAATAAATCAGTCATCATGGTGCAAATTGATTTTCTTTCCAAAAATGCTCATTTATGTTCTCTCCAACACCCATTTAAAGCATCCACAGTGGCTCAAATTTTCATGGATAATATCTTCAATATTCATGGCATGCCTCATTCTATTGTCTCTGACTGAGATCCCACTTTTACCAAAAAATTTTGGAAAGAATTGTTCTGTCTTCGGGGCACCCAATTGCATCTCAACACTACCTATCATCCCCAAACTAATGGCCAAACTAAGGTTGTACACAAGTGTTTGGAAACATATTTGATTTGTTTTGCATATGAAAAACAAAATCAGTGGACTCGGTGGTTACCCCTCGTTGAATGGTGGTACAACACATCTTACCATACAACTACTCACATGACTCCTTTTGAAGCATTCTATGGAAAAAATCCACCATCATTTCTCTCCTACATTTCAGGTGTATCGAAGGTTCAGGAGGTTGACAAAAATCTTGCAGTTTGTGAGTCCATTCTCCACACCCTCAAAATAAATTTGGCCATGGCTCAGAATCACATGAAGAAATAAGCAAATCAAGTTCGTTTTGAACGATAGTGTTTTGAAGGGGACAGGGTGTTTCTTCATCTACAACCCTATAAGAAAAATTCACTGAAAATGGACCAATGTCAGAAGCTTGTTCCCAAATTTTATGGTCCTTATACAATTCTCAAGCGAGTGGGGTAGGTGGCATACTAGTTATCTTTTCCCAGTCATTCTAAGCTCCATCTTTTTTTTCATGTCTCGTGCTTAAAGAAGGTGATTTTTACTAAGTGCCAAACTCAAACCATTTTCCCTAAGTTGGATGAAGAAGGTTCCATTTGGTTACATCCATAAGCAGTCTTGGACCAACGCGAGTGTCATCTCCATCAGCGCGCCATCAAGGAAGTGTTAGCACAGTGGAAAGATACAACTCCTAAAGATCCCACTTGAGAGATGGCTACCATTCTGCATTAGTTTCCTCATCTAAATCCTTGAAGACAAGGCTCTTTTTCAAGGGGGAGGGGGGGGGGGGGGNCATGTTAGGGAACTAACCTCCCTAACCCCTCACATATATATAATAATATATTTACATGTAATAAATGCCAGCATTAGTTAATAAGGCCTATTTAATAAATTGGAATAAGTCAATGTAAGAAGACCTAATATAAGCTTCCGCTTCTAGAAGGATCTTCATCTAGAATGATCTTTAGAGGATAGAATTAGTATAAATAAGAGTAGGATTCATGAGAAGTTTTGTCTGGAGATTTATTGTAATAGAGCACTGCTCTGTTGGAGGTTGCCCATTCGAAGAGGCAAGTGAACATTGTTTCCTATCAATAATGGTATTATTTTGGTGTTGTGGTTTCATATATTGTGTTGTTCCGTTGTCATTCTCTGCAGTATTTTTGTTTTCTGCTATTATAATAGATCTAATACCTTACATTCACTCTGATATATATTTGGTTAATGTTACTTGTTATGTTTATATTGATGCACATGAATCTCTAGTTGTATGGTTGAATGTCGTTGTAGAGGTTTAACAGTGGTTGTGTATAGTAAGAGTAATTATATTTATGTTTTTATTGAGTATGGACAGCTAAATGGAATTGAATGTCATGTTGTGTTATTTCCACATTTGATTCAGTATTAGAGATTTTTATTGGGTCCTTTTAGCAGTGACATGACCCAACTGGTGGATGGGTATGTTACAAGGCCAACAATCATGTGGAAAATTCTTCAAATTCTTTCAAATTGGTGTACAGTTGTCTAAGTGTAGTCCTCAACTCCTCTCGTAGCTTGTTGGCCATTGACCAAGTTTTAAGGATACTTGGTCATGATTGACCTATTTTTGGGACTTCGACAAGCTGTCAAAGACGGAGCGTAATACAAAAGGGAGATCGCAGGATCTTGGCCCCTTTTTAGGCATTTTTGGGTTTTGGGATCATGTAATGGGTATGGGAAGGTTGGCCCATGGGTTTACCCATGCCTAGGCCCACTTTTGTAATATATATATATAATCTAGGTGATGTAGAAAGTAGTAGTGATCAATCTATGTGATCGAAGGATTGTAAGTGCTTTGTGCATACTATGTAATACTGGTAAGGCTAAGTGCAAGGGACTGTAAGAGATCGAGAGGAGGCTTGGTGTTGAACCTAAATTGGGGAAGGAGGATCTAGCAAAGTGTCCAGATCTCATGTCCTATGCGAAGTAGGGTTTTTTAGGCTCTGTGCATGTAACTGGTTAACAGAAGAAAATAAAAGAGAAGAAGAGTTGGTGGACGTAGCCCCAGGGGGGGGTTGAACCACGTATATGTTGTGTTTCTCTGCTCTGTGCGATGTGTTGGTGTGTTTATGTGTGACTTTCTATGATATAGATGAATGTTAGATAGAACTGATGTTGCTTTGTGCTTAATAAGGAGAAGGAATGTTAGATCTGACCTATGTGAGTATTCTTAGTGCCTGAATCTGCTAGATCTAATATGTTCATTTATGCTATGTGCTATTAGATGTGGATATGGTTGAATATTGTGATGCTCTGTAATTAGGGTTTGTCTGTGATGTTACTAAGAACTAAATATTGATGAATGTTCATTGCTAAGTTCTATGTTGATGCAGGAGCATCGCATCCACGTCAGCGGCCAGCCAGCGGCCACGCCAGCGAATTCAAATCACATGCTAAAAGAGAGGTGCAGTCCTCATTTAAATTTGAAATGAATGTAATTGAATGTCTTAGGCTGGTGAGCCATGGAAGCCGTGCCTTTGTGCAGGCGTTAGGTAGGATCGGCTTTAATGCTAGATCGGTTGAGATCTAGATCCAGATGCTGGACTAGACAGCCATTGAATGTAATTTATTAGAGTAGGTAGACCTGGAGGGAAGAGCTCAGTGAGCCCTCAGGTAAAAGATATTTTTATATCTCATTTTGAGTAAGTGAAGGATGGTTGTATGAGAGAGCCAGAGAGAGCTCGAGGAACACCATTGTAAAATACAGGCATTTGCCATTGTTAATATAACAGAGTAGTTTTTCCTGCATTATTATGTCTTATATGCATGTTTGTGTGTGTTCCATATATATGCTGTGAATGTATGTTATGTAGATGCATTCTACAGGAGTTTGAGTGATTTCAAGTTGAGGGTCTTTGAGGTTTCATGTCAGGAGGACATGACAGAGTGTTGCGGACTCTGAATACCAGTGCATGAGTGCACTTCTGAACTCTGAGGAGTCAGACAGAGACATGCCAAGGCACAGGACTGAAATCATCAACTCAGGAAGAAGACCTTTGAGGTTGTTGAACACCTCAGGAGGTAAGGTTGTGTGGCTGAGACACAGTTGCAGGTAGAACTTTGTTGTAAGTTCTGTAGGGCTCTGCCAAGTGGGCATTGAGTGTAAGCATGAGGTACTGAAGGAGAACTCTGTTGAGAGTTTGAAGATAGAAGTCAGAAACTCTGAGGAGTTCTTAGAAGCTCTGCCAGGTGGGCATTGAGCGTGTGTGTACAAGGAGTGCACAGAGGAAGGAACTCTGCTGTGAGTTCAGAAGACAGAATCACTGAGGATTCTGGAAGGCTCTGCCAGGTGGGCATCGAGCAAGTGCATAGGTGCACAAGGACCCAGAACTGCTGAACGTTTTGTGGAGAAGATACTCCACCAGGAGGGCGTCGAGAAAGTGTGCAAGCAGGCACAGAAGGTGAAGAGATCTCTTTGAGTTCTGGAGATGAAGGAAGAGTCCAAGGGAGGATCTTCACTGGGTTGTTGAACACCCAGAGAGACTTAGCAGGAGGATGCCTGAGCAACAGAGAGCCAGGAAGGCATTTTATTCTCCATCTGTGGGAGAAGGAAGAAAGACGAAATCCCCCAAGGGGTCTGAGTGTTTGTGAAAGCTCAGAAGAGATAGCACAAGCGTGTGCATGAGAAGACTCTGCAAGGAGTGCAGGAGTTAGAGACTCCCTTGAAGAGTCGGAATAGAAGCTCAGGAGGGGCAGCATTCTCATACGTGCAGCGAGGATCAATTTCGAGGAGCTCGCAGAGAAGAAAGATAGTAAAGGTTGAGGCCTTTGGAACCTTGAAAATTCTCCCAAGGCGGGATGAAAACCCAAGGATGCTCTAGTGAGAGTACAACAGTCGTTGGATTGGCATATAGAGAGATCTGGACTGTCGAGGAGATTTACGTCAAGGAGGAGCCACAGCAGGAGGAAATGGCGATGAGGATCTGGGTCGTTCGTTTGGGAGCGGACACGTGTCACGAGATTTCCCACATCGGGAACTCGGGCACTGGAGGTTGGAAGAGGAAGGCATTCAACTCACGAGTGGCGAAGAGGCGAGAGCTCCGTGTTGTGGGGCCTAGCTGATGTCATCTTGGGATATTGGCACCCGAGAACGGTGTGGGGCCACAGGAGTCGTCAATCAGATAGGTGGCACCTCGCATCTCGGAAGATCGTAAGTGGAAGGGTTGAGAATTTCGTGTCAAGAGTCACGAGGCACGAGGACACGAAGTGGCGAGAAGCTGAGATTCGTCCATCTGAGGAGGACAGGTGTCGGAGATCGGAGATCTTGCGAACTCGGGGTTCGCAGGTTGAGAGCCCAAGTATTGGGTGTTCAAAGTCGCGAGGTGCGAGGACACGAAGCGGCGAAGGAGTGAGAGTATCGGGACCGACCATTAAAGAGGACGCGTGTCAGAGATCGAGGGATCTCGCGAACTCGAAAGTTCGCAGGGTAAAGGCCCAAGTATTGGGTACTACAAGTCACGAGGATGCGAGGTGCGAGAAGGAGAATAACCGTTGGATTTGGATCGCGAGAGGACCGTTGGATCCGCATGTGGGATCGTACATCGGAACCTCGCGAGAGAAGACTCAAGAATTTGGCCACAGAAATCGCGAAGTCGCGAGGGAACGAGGTCGCAAGTTTCGGCATCTCGGACATCGGGAGTCGACGTAGAAGTTATTCGACCTCATGAGAAGTGAAGTCGCGAGGGAGCGAGATTGCGAGTTTCGGCGTCTTGGGTAGGACTGTGTGGGCCATAGCGAAGCCAGTGAGTGGAATACAGGTGGCATGAAGACCTTGGGATCTCGCCATGAGAAGTCCCGAAGTATTGGTGTTAGGATTCGCGATTTGCGGAGGTCCGAAGTCTCGGTGAGACAAAGGACTGTTGAAAGTTCAACTCTCGTGCGCCTCGGCACTTCGGCACATCGGGTGTCGAGAGTTGGAAAATCAAGAGTTTGATATAGCGAGTCACGAGGCCACGAGGGAGGTAAGGCCACGGACACAGGAGCAGTTGTCATATGGTGGAAGCTTAGCCAAGAGGGCTAGTGCATAGGAGCCGAGAGCTCATCGGTAATTTGGGGATTGGGGATTCACAAGGACATAGGTTTGCGACCGCGGAAAGTCCAAAACCCTGACGCCCGACAATAGTTTCCTGTGGGGAAATTGGTCACGGTCAGGTGCAGAGGTCGTGCAGGTGAATGAAGGACCTGTGGATTGGGTCGTGTTTTGATAGTGATTCCCGAGGGAATCTAAAGAGCCGCTTTGGCTCAACAGGAAGAGGAAATAGAACGATCATGTGAGCGTTAGAGCGTGACAAGGGTATGGTCGCGTGGCTACTGCATCATCTGTTAAATATTAGAATCACATATCTGTGTCCCAGCTAAGGTTGCAGACATCTGAGTCCTGCAACCACCCCTACCTCTACCTCGGGTGAGACTTCATCTACTTCACAGGTGTTACCGAAAGGGCTGGTAGTTAGGTTTTTGTTGATGCGTTGTTGTAGCGTTGAACCCTGGGTATTCCCCTATGCCAACAAATGGTTCTATTGTCGGGACCTAAAACTGTGATTTTTGGGAACTGAGGACAAAGAAGCTTTGTGCAAAGACCTAACCTAAAATTGTGAAAGCTTTATGCATAGATCTGTCGCTCTAGTGCGTAGTATTCTACTTGATTTGTGAAGCTCTGTGCTAAAGAAAGAAGTATGATCTGAAGAAAAGAGGTAAGATATTAATGCTTTGTGCTCTGATAAAGGTAAGAATAGTGAAAAGTTTTAAGATCTAGAAGCTTTGTGCTCTGCTGAAGATAAGATTAGTGGAAAATTTTTGTTTCAGAAGTATGGATCTAGGTATGTTTAATAAAATTTATCCTAGCTTGAAAACTGGGGCACTGATAAAAGAAATAAGATTTGATATGATTAGATCTGATAAGAATAATGAAAGATATGTTATACCTATGCATAGAAAGAATGTTTGGACTAATGAATGGATGCAGGATCCTAGAAAGAATTTTTTGTAGGTTAGCTACCATGATCCTAGTGCACAGTATAGGAAAGGTTGGGGATCATTTAAGAGAAAGAGAGGATTAAACTTTGTTACAGTTGCAGAAGACGGGGACATCTAGCTAAGGAATGCCCTGGAAAGAGACCTAGTTGCCTCTGTTGCAAATCTATGGTCCATGAAGTATTGGATTGTCCTAGAATGATTGCTAAGGTTGAAGGAATGAATATGAACCAATAAAACCCTAAGGCAAATCCAGAAACTGAGATTATGACAGAACCCTAAAAAGGATCATAGAAAGTATTACTACAGATGCAAAGAACCCTGGATGACCATCGACATATCATCTTATCAGAGATATTCAAAGAAAAATAATGTATTGAAGTAAGAATAGGAGACTTTGATATTGACTGTGTTCTGGATGAGGAAACACAGGCGAATATCATGACAGAAAGAACCTCAGAAGCTATAGGAAATCCTGCTATGATTCCTTCATTAGGAGGAATAGGATTATTCAGAGGAAAGTTGATAACCCTATGTGGAAGACTTACCAGGATATCTATGAGTGCTCATGGAACTTCGACAAAGGAAGAATTTGAAGTTGTTAAATTTACTGAGAACAGCGCTCCATTTGCTATGTTATAGGAAAATAGTGGATTGAAAAAGATTAGGCCAGAAGGAAAGAAGAAGAAGCCTTAGAACAAAAGAAGAAAGAATTAAAATATTTCATGACTAGGAAGATCGTGCACTTGATTAAAGAACATAAGAACAAATCAAAGCCAAATGAAACCAAAGAATTGGATTTCAAAGTTGCAAAAATACTAGAGCACTCCTAGAATATTGCAGTACCTATTCCAGGTATAGATGAAGTATTACCCTTGATTTCTAGGAAGGAATCCCACCAACACAAAGTTACTCTTCCAAAAGAAGATAAGAACCAGAATGGAAAAAGGAATTCTGAGATGAAGCTCACTGGAAAGAACGCTAGAAAACTAAGTAAGAAGAGAGCTAAGATTGAAAAGTTATAGAAGGTTCTCGAGGGAACTTCGCAGAAGGAAAATTTGCAAAATTGGAGCTTCGTCGAAATATCAAAACAGCATCACATGGCACTTCGCCATGGCAAAGAAATATATTCATTAGAGACAGTATAATCATTTGACCGACGGCCTAAATGGGTAGAAAGGCATTTATGGTCAGAAATTTCTCCATCAAACCGTTGGGACCGCTCCATAATGGAAAGAACTAAGTTAATGAAGGCTTCTCGCCTGTTGCAAGAGATATTTTTTTTATTTATCTATTTATCTCGTCGTGCCACGCAACGAGAACACTTTTTCCAATAGTGGCTATCATAGCTCGCAGCATAGTTGATTTCTCACAATGATCACCATGTTAGTGTCATCTACCTCGTTGTGTTAACCTGTTACACTTCGAATTTAAGACATTCAACCACGAGCGTGCATGTCAGACAAGCTTAGTGTTGCAGAGAAAATTGTCGAGGAAGTTCTTATTGACCTAATGACTGAAAGGGTAATGTCTGAAAGAGCGATCTCTGCAAGTATTCAAGAATCATCGACAAGAGGAATGCAAGCGTTTTTGTCAACTTCTCACAGAGCCAGATCATCCCGACCATCAGTAGAAAAGAGAACGAAACACAGATATGACCTATCCAATGCAAATCTAATCTCGCCCATACTGTCGGATTACATCCCACCTCTGGCTGGGGCAGTGAGTCAAGATAGAGTTCCAAGAGATTTCGAGTACTCCATGATTACTACGTACCTCCTGAAGGGGATACGCGTAGTTCGAGCACAGCAGGACAAGATCACAGCATTGAAGTTTAGTGACTTCAACCTCGAAGATCGCAAAAACTACAGTATGTTCACCCTGTATAAGTACCTAACCAAGATGAAGGGAAAGAAATCAAAGATAATCCCTCAACCATGGATGATGAACCTTGCACAGTCCACCATGTTAAACATAATGAATATTCCACATTTCGGAAGGCACCAGGAAGTCAATGCCTGTGTCAAGTTATTTCTCCTGTGTTACCATGGTGGTTATTTATGGATAGACCATCGTATACATTCGATCCAATGTTGATCCATAGGATCATAGGGTTGAGTATGCAAGGACCTGACCCACAGGAGTTCTACCCAGGAAAAGCCACAGATCGCCCGCTAGCATAGAAGATTAAGGACACATGTGGCGATGTCAAGAAGGGGACACGAGGCTACAAGGTAGCCTCCATCCAGAATGGCGCAGTGCGCCTAGCATGTCAGTTAATAGATGGAAATATGGTATGAATAACCAACCCACACAGGTCACGGGCTTTGTTGTCGACCTCGCGAGGAAGTATGTAGAAGGCTTACAGATGAATTGGGCAAAGTACCTAGTCAATCAGCTCGAACTAGACTATCGCGAAGCACAGGATCAAGGCTACGAGTTTCACTCCAGCTGGCTCCTTATCCTCATCACGTTTGTTTCCTGGGAGATGATGGAAGGTGTGACCTTCCCAGACATCAATCCATTTGAGCCTCTTGTCGTGAAGTTTTCCACACTTTGGTATTTGAGTGATATGAACAAACAGTGGCAGTCGAATGTTTTTTTTCATATGTACTACCTTCAGTTGAAGAGAGCCATAGAAGCAGAACCTCGCATGTCTCCGAACACCTTACAGATATTCTGACCTCTGATGAATTTTTGTGCAGATCGACACTTCATATACCTTACAACACGAGCCGATGAACATAAGGAGCAGTTGTAGTCATACTACAAGCTCACGGAAAAGGATCTTGAGGAGATCACTAAGGACTGGTCGGCATACCTCCTTATTCCAGTAAACCCTGTAAAGATGTACAACCCTAATAGTCTAGAAACCGTGCATGATACACTCGGACCCAGCAAAACGAAGAAGACTGAAGAGGTCCAAGAATTAAGAAATGCTTCAGGAAAGACTGCTTCAGTATCACCTGACCAAGGGGGTGATGACGAAGCAGAAGAAATAAATGGTACATCAGCCGAACAAAAGCAAGGCAAAGTAACACCGCCAAGAGATGAGATCGATCCCCTGAAGAAAAGGAAGGTTTCTCCCCTGAAACCTTCATCCCAGAAGAAATCGAGAGCCACCGTGACCAAGATGAAGACTGCTCTTACTATTAATGACTTCGACTTCATCATAGCAGCCCTCAACAACGCTTCACTGGAAATCATGGAGAAACAAGAAGTTAAGCAGGAGGAAATGTATGACAAACTTAAGGTTGAGTTCCAAGGGGTATATCAGGCCCTTCAGTCCAGTCGGGCAGTGTCCATTGTGTCCCTTCCATCAGGAGAACCAGATTTGGGGGATGATCTAGCCCAACTCCATCGATTAGCTAATGTGATCGAAGCTCGTCTTCGTCACGCACAAGAAGAAGATGAACAAGCTACCCAGATCTTGAAGAAAGTACAAGGCGACATTATACAACAATGCAGAATAGCAGAATAGGAGAAGGTTGATATCCAGACCAGGTTTGAAGTAGAGAAAGCACAAATGTAGCAAGAGAAAGAACAGTTGCTCGCAGAGCAACTCAAAGTAAAAGAAGCAGTAAACAGAGCCCTCCACTCTATGACAGGATTAGAGCTACAGGCTGAAGCCTGAGTAACACATCAAGTAGAGCATCTCGTAGAAGTTGTCCAGCAGCTATAGCAAAGAATAGTAGATTTAGAGCTCTACACAATGCCTAGCACTCTGCAGGATGTAAGATATCAAAGAGAAGCGACTGCTAGGAGCACAGTCGAGAGACTAAAGGCTCTTTCCATGGAATGCAAGAAACTCAATGATCGCAGTTCCCAGACTTATGAGCAACTCACTAAGAATGCAGAAATGAAGGCACTAGAGTCGCAGCTCCAGGAGGTGAAGCAGCAAGCAGAAATAATACAGGCACAGTTGAAGCCCCTGTCAGTTGTGGAAAGAATGAAGCGATCCTAGGAGCAGCACACTTCCCAGCAGCAGGTTCACACCGTTCAGAGAAAAGTCATGGAAGTGACTCAGAGGCTCCAACCTGTACATGATAAGGCTTACCAAATGTTCACAGAGATTGAAGTCCAAGGAGAAGAACTAGAGAAAGTTGTTGTTGCAGCAGAACAGCGCCTAGAAGGACCCATGAACGAGGCAGTCATCCAAGATTTCGTTGAACAGGAGGCCATGGCACAGCAACAAGTCAAAGCAGCTTGAGATAATCTCAAGGCTTTCGAAACAGAACTACCTAGATCAGAGTGACTCGGGACGAGTCACAGGTGAGTGTTGGGTGCCTGTCGGCCCTTGACCAAGTTTTGAGGATACTTGGTCATGATTGACCTATTTTTGGGACTTCAACAGGCTATCAAAGAAGGAGCACAAGATGAAGAGAAGATTCTGGGATCTTGACCCCTTTTTATGGATTTTTGGGTTTTTGGATCATGTAACGGGTATGGGAAGGTTGGCCCATGGGTTTACTCATACCTAGGCCCACTTTTGTAATATATATAGAAGCTAGGCGATGTAGAAAGTAGTAGTGATCGATCTATGTGATCGAAGGATTGTAAGTGCTATGTGCATACTATGTAAGACCGGTAAGGCTAAGTGAAAGGGACTGTAAGATATCGAGAGGAGGCCTTGTGCTAAACCTAACTCGGGGAAGGAGGATCTAGCGAAGTGCACATATCTCTTGTCCTATGCGAAGTAGGGTTTTTGAGGCTCTGTGCCTGTAACTGATTAACAGAAGAAAATAGAAGAGAATAAGAGTTGGTAGATGTAGCCCCAGGGGGGGTGAACCATGTATATGTTGTGTTGCTCTGCTCTGTGCGATGTGTTGGTGTGTTTATGTGTGACTTGCTATGATATATATGAATGTTAGATATAACTGATGTTGCTTTATGCTTAATAAGGAGAAGGAATGTTAGATCTGACCTATGTGAGTATGCTTAGTGCCTGAATCTGCTAGATCTAATATGTTCCTTTATGCTAAGTGTTATTAGATGTGGATCTGGTTGAATAATGTGATGCTCTGTAATTAGGGCTTGTTTGTGTTGTTACTGAGAACTGAATATTGATGAATGTTCACTGCTAAGTGCTCTGTTAAATATTAGAATCACATATATGTGTCCCAGCTAAGGTTGCAGACATCTGAGTCCTGCAACCACCCCTACCTCTACCTTGGGTGAGACTTCATCTGTTTCACAAGTGTTGTCGAAAGGGCCAGTAGTTAGGGTTTTGTTGGTGTGTTGTTGTAGAGTTGAACCTTGGGTCTACCCCTATGCCAACGTAGCTTATGAGCACATGCTTTGAATACTTATATGTTGGTTCTATACACTTTCTAGTGTCTCACGTATGCCTCCATGTCTCTAATCCTTGCTTTATATTCCTCTATTTCTTCAGTCATGATTTTGATGTTCTTTTCAGTAGCTTGTGAAAATGAAACTCATGTTGAAGCTAAAGCTATAGGATATTTATTCGTATCCATGATGAATGGTGTCTCTATAGTTATGAAGAATTCTTGAGCTCCTCAAATTTCTAGCCTCTTATGATATTATCTAAAAATTCTTCCTTTGGATTTATCGAAAATGAAAAAGTCAAGGTTGGCCATTTGATCATATTTAGAGGGCGTGAATTCACCCAATCCCATATCACCAATGGAAAATGTCCTCCAATTAGAGTGGTGTCTAAAGTAGTATTTGTTGGCCTACTTTCCATGGGATCAGTGCCTTGTGCTTCTTCATGGCCCTTATTATCCTCTTCTTCTTTCTTATGTATTTCTTCTTTATCTTCTTCTTGCTTTAGTTTTTTCTCTTGTTCTTGCATGATTCTTTCTTGTTCTTGTTTCTCTTACTGCTTTCTCATTTCTTCATCTTCTTGTCTTTTTATTTCTACCTCTTATTACTGGAACCTTAGTGCTTCAACCTCTTGTTTTATTTTTTCCTCTACTTCTATTGCCTTAGTTGTAGCTTCATGTTTCTATTGAAGCCTCAATGCTTCCACTTATTTCTCTAACCTCTCTTTCTCAGTTGCAACTTCCTTCTCAACCCTTTCCTTTTCATGGCACTCCTTTTCTAGTTTTTCCTTCTTCAGTTTGGAGCTGCCTACCATTCTAAAAATTATTTCATCATAATTGATGGCCCTTATGTATATTTCATCTTACTACCATGTTTCATTATGATATGGAAATCTGTACTTGCATATTTTATAGTGTTGGTTGATAACTCCTAGAAGATCATGCCTATGGAATCTCTCTTCCCTAAAATGGAATGTTGTCAAAATGTTCGCTTCTACCTGTGTCTCTTTGTTATATTTGAAACTATAAGATCCTAAATGTAAAGGCATTGAAGGCCACGATAGCTTATTATCTCGAGCCAGGGTTTCCCCAACTCCGGACCAGCATGTGATATGAAACTTCCTTTAGAACTAGTTTGTCTAGTATGAATTTTGGGAACAAGTGTGGAGATTTTGTGGCCCCATAAATTTTGATGTATGTTCCCTTCTCTAATGCATACCACCCTTCAACTTTACCCACCACCTTCATAGTTTCTTTCTCTAACATGAAAAATGATGGGACACAAAATAGCAATTAATATAAGGGAATCATAAAGTGTTCACAAATATTAGGATAGCGAGTGTGGTACTTATGTTCTCTAAGGTCCTAACAACATCAATGAATAGGAGGGTCACTTGGCTGCCATTTCCAGCGCATACCCAGGAGGGAATTACTAAATAGACAACATCTAGTTGGTAAGAAGACATGTTTAATGTGGGTTGTTTCCTCGGCACTATGCACTTAGATATTGAGATGGATTCCTCCAAAGTGGCAAGGAGAAGCAGCCCAATTGAATATTGTGCTAGTTTTAGTGATTGTGTATATCAAAATCACCCATGACTCCTTGAAGTTCAAGGTGTCTTCCTCTCTTTAGAGTCGGAATAAGAAGGCTACAAGAAATTTATATGGAGTTCTCAACAGCTTCGTGGGGTAGGTTGTTGTTTTCCTTTCCCTAAACATTGTCCCGAGCACCCATAAACTCTTCATTACTTCTCTACAATCATATGGGAACTATAGCATCCAATCGTTGATGATTTCAACCTCTTCTATGAGCGGCTTATAATGCATGTGTATGATATATGTTTGGAATGATGTGATGGAATTGCCTTGATTATCCTTGATCAGTGTGTTGTCTACATCGGCTTGGAATATCATCCATGAAACAACCTCTACACATGGGAACAATGTGGAATGTGCAACGACTTTATGCAACTGGGAATATTTTATCATCTGATAGATACCATCATCCGGGTCAATATATCAATAGAGGAATGGAAATGTTGGGTATGTATCTTGTTGAAATATCTTATACATGTCCCCCCATTTGTAAACCGCGTCATGATCCATGCAACAAATATTGTCATTGTATATTGGGCTTGGGGAAAAAACATCTACTTCCATCTCCTCTCTATCTAGGATTACTTCAATCATAATATATTTTCCCCTTCTAGCTCTCCAAGATGTCATATATGGGTTCTACACTTCACCCATGTCAACAATATCGGCTATTAGCATTGTTAGTTTTCAAAGGAACAAAACTGCATATGTGGAGAAAGATAACAAGGACACAAAAGTTTCTTATCTATAAATGGTGGCTATCTTTAGGATAGGAATTTTGCATTGGACAATGTTATTTAAAAGGTCTTCCCCAAAAAAATTGTTTTACTAATATTTCACAAATACTCAACAAAGAGGGGAGAGGAAAATATCATTCATGATCTCGCACAAGTTTGAATATGCAAGAAGGGATGGCTAAATGCCAAGCCAACTCTCCACATTGTTTAGCCCATGTTTTCCAACTATGTATGAGTTTGATAAGTTGGTTATTCCAATTATATAATCATGGGATCCTAGAAAAGGGTTTATGGATTTCATTAATACTCTTTCAAAATAAGTTCTCTCTCTCCTCACCTATGTGACTTTACAACCCTCAAAATTGGGTTTTGCATGTATTATAAATTGGGAGGGTCAATCTTTGTGTTGGGTTGATGGAACTCTATATACCTTATTTTGGAACCGAGAAAGGAAGAGGGCAGAGAAATCGAGATTCATTTTGCGAGGATAAGAGAATGTTGAGAAGAGAGGGTCAGCACAATGGTTGTGTATCCTCATATGAGCACGGGAAGCAACTCGTTCAACCCTGAAGAAGTGGGTTTTATTGGAAATCAACCTTCAAATAGGGTGGGCGCAAAGGTTTTTTGATGTCGAGTAATGCTCTCAAATCCATACTTGGTGTTGGCTTAAGGCTGACAATCTAGGGATTCACCCCATCTTGCCATTTGCAACATGGTTAAATGTCATGGTAATTCGAGGAGAGAACTTTCTTGGTGGGTCCATTCAAAAGTTAGGGTGAAATGGGGTGCATGGAATTTCTCCTATTGGCTCCTTTAATTTTTCTCCTGGAATCTATGGACGTATGGTTGGATTCTATGGACCATGATTGGTGGTTTCATTTTTAACTTATGGAAAATTGCAAACACAAAGAAACCTATAAAACCTTCAAGAGGAATGCATACATATCAAATGTCAATTGGTAGACTTTCGATGTGAATCTTTATGGTTTTTTTTTGGCTCAGAACCTCATGCATTCAATGGCTCCAGGAGATGGAGACAAGTGCTCAAATGAAAACAATGAAGGACAAATGAGTAAAAAGGTCCTTCTATAAATTTAAAAAAAAATCGTGTTGTTTTAAACCCTTTTAAAAGTTTGGAATGTGTCACTTGAAAGAAAACTTTCATAGAGTGTGATAAAGAAAAGGTTGTCAGAGAGATAGAAATTAGAGGAGGTGTGATACGTCACACAAAAAAAATGGTGTGATACGCCAATAGGAAGGAACTTTGTTCTATGCATATGTCACACTAAAAGTGATCTTGTGAGTAATACGTCGCATAAGTGGAAACTTTTGGGAGATGTGATACATCCCATGAAAAAAATGTTTGCGCTATGTCAAAGAGAAAGAAAATTTAGAAAATTTTAAGTCACATGATATTTCGTATGGAAAGATTTTTTTTAGGGAAATATGCAGCAAGGATAATAAAATTTGAAGGATGGATGATAAGATTTTTTTGGGGGGAAATATGCAGCAAGGATGATAAAATTTGAAGGATGCGATGAAGAGGATGGAAAAACAATTTTAGAATTTCCCTTTGTCATGATGGTTTTCCCTTTATCACAACCAAAGTCATCCTTGATGTGATACTTCATTGTGTCACAGGTAAAAAAAATCGATGTGATATAGTGCAAAGCAAACAAATTATTGTGTGATGCGAAAAGAAAATGTGCACCATCCTTTTTGGAAATTTTTAAGGAGAAAATTGTCTCAAAAAACAAGGAAAAGATGCAAATATTTAGGAGCTCGATGAGTTCTAAGACAAAAAGAATGAAGGAAAACTTCATGAAAACTTCAAAGTAAGGAGTGTTTCCTTCTCTCACCTAGGGGTGACTAGAGGAGATCATTCTCCATGATCACATTGCAGACATTGATCCCAATGATGATGATCAATATTCTCCACATACAGCATCCCCTCATATGCCTCCCCCCTCATCATTTTCTCAGCTCAATCACTTGATCAGCACATTCATCCGATGATGGTGGTCCAGCACACATGAGCTACATTAGTCATTGTTTCATGTAAACTATTACATTTAATGCATTAGGCATTTAGGTGAGGATCGTGGGTTGAAGTTAGATAATGGATCATGATGCTTAGAGTTATGTTTTTTTTCTTGTTTCACCTTGGTGGCCATCACATGTGTCCTAGTTACTTTTGTCACTCTTGGGGAATAGGGGTACTACTTAGAAGCCTTGATAGGGGTAATGTACCATTCCCTTTCATACTTAACATTTTTCATCTTGATTCCTTCCATTGTCCTACCTTCTAGAAATGGTTATTACATGTATCCAAAAAAGGTCTATGCCTTCATCCTCCTATGAGAATATGGGGCTAGAATTTCCGATGTTGATGCAATTGGTAAGAAAGAATGTTAAGAGAATGTTATAAATTTAAAATGAAAAAGAATAATGGTATATGAATGATAAATCAAAATCCAAAAGTCAACTTGAGCTCTACCCTTCACTATGAAGTTATCGCCCCAAGTCCTAATGCACTAAATGCATACCAAATTAAAAGGACTTAATTGAATCCCAATGAAAATAAATGTATACACCTAAAAAGGGGACCTGCAAAGCAATAAATGAATATCAAAAGGCAGGAATAGGGGTTTTGAATACACAAATTTTCGAGGAAAGGGTAACTCAAGCTCCAAGCGCTCCCTCTATAAAATCTCTCATGGAGATGAACCCACACGTTGCCTTTCATGTCAATGACTCCATGACCATAAAGTAAACCCCATGTCACATCATTCACTTATACTTACACTTTGATGGATTTATCAGGAACTACTCCTTTACTTGGGTGCTATCACACCTAATAGGATCTTATGATGGTTCGCCCATACCTAAACTTGGAAAATTGCATAAATTCTTAAGCTAGTGTGAAGTTTGAAGAATATACCTAATGTGAATTTATTATGTGGATTATGTATTAAGTTGTGGCTTACTTTGTATGATTTTAGTGACTCTTGTATCCATGATGGTTGGTTTCACTTGACTTCTCTAAGCCTTGCTTGATGATGATGCACCCCTAGAGATGGTCTTGTCAAAGACGTTTTGATGTTTACACCCATGATGTTCAACGTTGTATGGAGGATGTTAGGCCCTTGATGTTGAGCATTGGGCTCCTTTAAGTCTTGGACTACCTTTGTACACCTCCCATCACCTCCTAGACCTTGGACATTGCAGAGATTGTCTTGGGCATTGCATATATATCCAGATGTGTCACCCAGAGGGAAGGAAGCCCACAGCTTGGATGTTGCACCCCTTGAGGAGATGGTGTCACCCTTATTTATCCTCTACACTCACATGCGTGTACTTTTTAGGGGACGTTTTGATGTATTTTCATTTTATCTTTATGTTGGAGGCTATTTTGGGGGTCGACTTGAGACATATACACCTTGTATCATGGATTTATTATGTTTAGGGGGATATTAGAGAGATGAAGCGATAGGGTTGTCTCATATATATACTTGAGGGTTTCCTCATTTGTAAATCATAACTCACTTGTGAAGAAACACTTTAATACTTTCCTTCGTTATTTCTTTCTCATTGTGGAGTAATTATGCACACTTTCTTGGAGATGATCTAGTGGATGATTTACAAGTTTCTTGTGATTACATATTAGGGTTTCTGTCATGCTCAATGATTTGACGAGTAAATGTTATTTTCAAGTCTTTGATGGTTTATTTTTGGTGTATTAAGTAAATATTTTATCAAAGTGGTGATAATTGCATGCTATCTTGTATTCTCATGGATAACCTTTATTTTGAAACCCGAGGGAGGTTTGTAGTGGACTACCTCCCCTTGTTATCATTTATTTTGAGTTTGTTGAAGGAAACAAGGTAATTCTAGGGTTTTTAATGGACTACTCTAGGGTTATTCTTGTAGGTTAAATTTCTAGGGTTTGTAGTGAACTACTCTAGGGTTATTCTTGTAGGTTAAAGTTCTAGGGTTTGTAGTGGACTACTCTAGAGTTTTGACCAAAATCCATCTTGATATCTTGCTAAAGGCCTTTAGAAGACATAGGGAAACCTCTTAGGGTTTGTAGTGGTGTAACATCCCCATTATAATCCCCAGTTTAATTAATGCTTATGTGGATCTAATATGTGGCTACGACCAAGCGATGTAATATGTGAATTGTATCTCTGTGTTTTAATAATAAAATGTGATGTCAGTTTCTAAGGGGACATGGACAAGAGATGGGGGTTGAATTAATCCACAAGAGGGGGAAGTGTCTAGGATAATGGCCAAGAGAGGTCAAAGGGGGAATTACCCATGTATATTAATTCAACCCGTTTTTCCTAAACTTGATAATTATATATGAACCTTCCAATTTTTGATTGAGTGTTCCCAAACCCAATCATTGAATACATGTAAGAGGGTGGCTGTGAGTGGTCACATCCCAGAGTTATTGGGAACATGGGGATTGATTACAATCGTCTTGGGGAAGAGTGTGAGAGAAGAAAGGCAAGCCAAAGGGAGAAAATTTGTGAGGGTTGGGACAGTGGTTTGGGGAAGAAAGTTTGTGTCCGTGAGGAAAAGGAGAGAGAAAGAAGAGAGAGCTTGGAGTGGGTGCAGTCATAGGGATTGGATTCTAGAGCAAGATGGAACGTATTTGGAACGTTTTGGTGTTGAATATTGAAGAGTCGGGTTTTCATTCATGAAGAGTGAACTCTAGAGTGAGTTGCACTATAACAACAAGTGTTTGTTGTTGGTTTGTTGGTAGTTTTCCTAGTAACAAGTTCTCTTGAGTTCCCAACTAAGAGATTCCTAGTTACATGTTCCATAGAAACCATGATAAATGAATGGCACATTCCTTGGGATAATCATGATAAATGGATGGTACATCCCTTAGGTTATCCTTGATAAACGAATGGTGCATTAATTTGGTTGGGAAGGTCAGGAGGAAGAGAGGTGGTAGAAAAATCGGAATAAATGTAGGAGAATATCAGTTCGGTTATAAATTTTATGATCTACGAGTGGACTGTGAGAGACCACCCTCTTTTGTGGATTACTAGCCTCAGCTCGGGGGGTGACTGGTTGTTGATATTTGGAACAGTAAGTCTATGGTTGGGTGGAATGTCCATCCCAAGCAGTCGGTTGCACCATTCTTGTTTAAAGATAAGTGTTTTATCTTGTTGTTGAGTTATTTACATGTGTTATTGTTGTGCATGGACTCTGCATGAATGAGAATGACTTATATGTTGTTGTAATGAGCAGTTTAGCTGCATTTCATTTTGATTATTATCATGCTTTAAATGCATCTATTTTATGGTTATAGACAATAGTTAAATTTGTTTTAAATTTGTAGTTGTAAGCTATAGGAAATCGGCTAACAGTAAAAGAATTACTTAATTTAGTAGAAATTTCATTTTTATGTGTATTCTACACCGTATGTCCCTCCATTCAGTTGGGGAACGTTACATTATGGTATCAGATATGTATAAAGGGATATTTTTGTGCGGCATGGCCTAGCCTAGGTGGCTGGGAATGTTACAAAGTCGTATCAGAGCCCATTTTTCAAAACTGAGCCTGGATGGGCCGAGTTAGCAAAATGTTGAAGTGAAAAATCGCAAAGAATTAATTCTGGAGTATGTCTGCAACTTGTTTTATTAAATTACTATAGTAAAATTAAGAGAAATTTCATGGGTAATGTGAAGAATTGAGCCTCTTTAGAAATTTCAAACATAAGCAAAATCGGAAAATTTTGGGTAATTTTTTGTACGATGACGTCGGCATGATGTGGAGGCCACATATCAGCGAATGTGGTAGAAGAAAGATGTGTGCTTCCATGGTTGCAGGTATATGTTGGATGGGATGACAGTTGGCAGGTGATGTGAATCCATGTGGTAGACCAACTTTCAATCCCATGAAACCACGATAGGAAGTGGAAAAGCAGATAAGTCCTAAGGATCGGGCGAGCAGACTGGTGGATGGAGTTCCAAGAGTAAAAGAAATATGAGATCACTTGAACCCATGGTAAAATTTAGAAATTTGACTAAGTACCAAGACTCTGGGTGTGAAGAGCATGGCGAGTACACTCAAATAGGAAGGTTACAAGATTATGATTCTTTGAGTCTACAAAGGAAAAAGAAGCTAAGTGTCGGTGGCGATTTCATAGAAGGTATGAAGATAGGCTATGAGTCTACAAGTTTGCCACCCGCAAGCCCATGAATACAGTAAAATTTCTAAGAATGGGAGCAAGTTAAGTGCGGTAGAACTAGAGGGTGAAAATTTGAGAACACAAAGAGATATGACTTAGATCCATGATGAATCAATTAGGACAGATCAACAGTGGAGATCTAATCAAGAAATGATTGGACATTTGTTGAGTGTTTCTACTATATTGCACGTGCTAATGAATATCCCTTCACTATTTTACCATTATAAGTTTCATCTCAGAGCTCAGATTGGAGCAAATGAATAGTCGTTGGAAATGTCTTGAGGAGTAAAAGAGAACTGTCAACCCAGAATTTTGATTTAGGCATATTATATTTTCTTTTAAAAGTGACAAAAGTGAATTCTGTAGCAGCAAAAGAATGGAAATTGAAACTTGTAATTGTTGTAACTATTCACTCGAAACTCAGATTGAAGCATGAGAACAGTCGCTGGAAATTTGTTTCAAAAATGAATGCATTTAAGGAATCCTACTTAGAAGTAGTGCATTAATATTCTTCATAATTTAAAATGAAGAATGACTTGTAATCTAATTGATAAATATTTTGCAATATGCTTAATTCTAACAGAAAATTATTGCATGCACATTCTTACAAAATTAGAGATACAGAAAAGTAGAATTTAGTTCCTACATGAGAACTAGAGACATGGAGGATGCTCAAGGGTTTTACAGCCATGAAGAATAAATTGGAGGTCTTCATACCAGCATGGGTAATGCTAAGACTAAGTCTAATGGGAAAAGAGACAGGCAAGGGACTGTAACTATGAGAAGCCTGCAAAAATAAGTGCAGAGTTATAGGGCCGATAATGAGAAGATCATGAAGGCTCAAGAAGAGATACTTAAAAGCCTAAATATGCTACAGAAGTAAGTTAACAAGGACTATGGCACCAAGCAAGCAGCTAGTGCTAGACAAGTATCAGCATCAAGATCCCATAACAAAAGAGATGATCATGGGAATGATAGGCAGTCAAGAAGCATGAGTAGATGCCATCATTATCCAAGGCATTCCACTAGAAGAACTCATGCAAGTTCAAGTCTAGGGAGAATCCCAAGTTTGTCTCATGTTCGGAGGCAAAGGAGAATACCTTAGCCAAACATCTTGTAGGGTGAGTTGAGGAATATTAAGTCATAAACTGTCAATGGCAAGCACAAGAAAGGAGAATATGTTGAGGCCTGGTTGTTGGAAATGAAGAAATATCTCCAGCTACATGATTACCCATCTCGGGTAGAAGCTAGAATTACCACCTACCACTTGCAAGGGAAGGAAACCATGTGGTGGGATCAGCTTAAGCAAGCCAAGAACCTTGATGATAAAATAATATCATGGAGGTAGTTCAAGGGATATTTCCAAGAGAAATATTTGT
>ML837810.1:58433-71789 GCA_009831015.1 Picea engelmannii | reverse complement strand
CATACATGCCCACATGCTACAAAGATAGGATAGTGTTTGAATTTTTTCTTTCTTAGATCAAAACACTAGGGAAGTTTAAAGGTTTGTAACGGGCCCATACATGCCCACATGTTCAATCTAGGATAGTTTCAAAGATTTTCTTATATTACATCACAATAGGGATTTAAAGGGATAGTAACGGACCCACATGTCCACATGCTATCTTCCTAGGGAATTTTGAATTATGCAAGGTTGTACCAAAGGCACTTAGTTAATTAGGTAATCAAACTCTTGTAAGGACCAAGGGAAGTCCACATGTAGCAAGGTGACATCTAATTCACTAAAAATTGGCACACTTTCACTCACACACAAAAGTCACTTATCACTCACATAGCTTCTTCTTGAAAACGTGGAGGTCAAAGTAAGTTTCCTCCAAAGGGATTCCGAAAATACCCCACCCTTTTCTTGACAAGACTATCCACTCCCATTTTTAAATCAACGAGGTTGGTTTGCACCCCCAACCTCCCAAAACAACTGTATCTAAAATCTTTCTAAAAACTCACTAAGTTTTCCTCCACAGGAGGTGCCAAAAGAATTTTTTAAGTCTAGGTAGGATTTCGGGGATAGGCATCCAAATAACTCCCCATTATCTGGTTCTCACATGGTCAAAACATAGAAGTTGTCAAATAGGGAACTGAAAATCCTCCAAGTCAAGTGTTCCAATAACCATAAGGCAGGGAGATAACCATGAAGGGTTGAAGGCTGAGGTCCGGTTGTTCTGTGCATCCCCCCTTGAGGCACCCACCTCTTGGACGGGATCTGGCCCGTGACCCATTTCTTAGGCCGAAAATCTAAATTCCGCACTTTGACCGAGGTACCTAGTGACCCATTTTAGGACATCTACCAAGGTGGAAATTGTGGGCTGTAATTGCACCTTGATTGGATTTTGTGTGGCTATTGGGAAATATCGCCAGCTCTTTCGGGATATTCCCCCTTTACCCCTCATTATAACCAATTATTTCATCCTTCACTAGTTTCTCTTCCAGTGACTTCATACCCCACTGTTGAGTACTATTGGAAGGTCCAGTGCTATTTGAGAGGAAGGATGTTACGTCTTCTAGGACATGAGCATTTTCTTTCTTTTGATTCCCCCATGCAGATAAAACCCACTTGCCCACATATATGCTTCTTTCTCATTTTATGTATGATGCACATATGATTATAGTTTGATTTGGATATATATATTGTGTAAACATTCAACACAAAGGCTCTTGTTCTATATTATTATCACCACTTTTTGCACACATTCACACAACTAGTCTGACATCATAGGGGAACCAAAGAACCCCCATCGTTCATGATGCTTGCTAAACCTCCCTCCTATCTTAGGGGCAGTAACTGGTCATGCCCGCTCATTAGCACCTCCTTCACACACTCCTATGAGTGCTACTATTTTAGGATCATCTTTGCTTGGTTCTACATTACTTGGGTCAACTTCCGAAGGTCATTCATTCACTCACTCTCCTTTACACGGAAGCGGGGGACCCACTTCCTCTCAAGGAGGGAGCACCAACCCACCTAGCCCCCATCAAGTGTTAGGTTCACAACACACTGTGGCCAAAGATAATCCTCCCCCCCCCCCACTGCAGATGCCATACTTGGCCTCTTTCAACANACCAATGATCCTATATTGCATGATCCCACATGGCCTGCAATGCCAACCAAACTACCTTCAGACATACCAAAGTTTGAAGGAAAGGTAGGCGATGACCCTGCCAACCATGTCATGACCTTTCACCTCTGGTGCTCCTCCAATAGCATTATGGATGATTCCATCAGACTGTGATTATTTGAACACACACTCACTGGCCCATCGACTAAATGGTATGTCGAAGAAAAATTAGGGTCCCACGCAACTTTTGAGTCATTGGCCAAAGCATTCTTGACCTTCTTCCAATTACCCATCCACCACGACAATGGTCTAGAACTACTTTCTAATTTCAAACAAACCTCAGCCACACACATCGCTGACCACATTCACGAATGGCGTAGACGACGTAGTTTGTGCAAAGTAGAAACCACCAAGCAACAGTGTCTCGACTGGTTTCTTAGATCACTTGTCTCTCTCCTTAGTAAGGATGTAGCCTCAGCTTTCCCTCAATCTGAAGAGGAAGCCATTAGCAAGGCCCAACAATATGACCTCATCTATGCACAGTCAGGGTACTTATACATGGTACTTCTTGATCTTCCAAAACCTGTGCCATTTGGACAAGACAAACCTGGGATGTCTCACTTAGCAGACAGACTGATCGGTGCCACCACACACCACGGTCCACAACCCCAACGACCACCGATGTATGGCACACCTCAATACCCACCGGCATACGTGGGCACTTCTTATTACCCCCCACCCCCTTATCAACAACCATACCCTGTTGCTATACCACCACCCATCAGTGTACCACCGCCAACACCACCCATACATCCACCAATTCCAACAACCAGTGGTACTCCCTCAACTTCAGCTTATAGTACTAGCGAAAGCATGACACCTTCCTATGTACCTTATGGCTCAATACCACCACAAAATCCGTACTTCCCATTTCCTAGTCCTCCACAACCCATGGCTCCCCCACATCCTCATGCGGGGGTGAATTTTGTTCAACCCTCTACTGTTCAACAATACAAAAGTTTTGAACAGTTGAATACAGTGAATCCAACTCATCCATCGAACAATGACAAGAAGAAAGGATGGAACAGGAATAACAACAACCCAGGTCAAGGCAAGAATCAACCCCCACAGCACCAACCCACTGGGGGCAACCAGAACCAAGGGAACCAAAACCCCCAAGGGGGAAATAATAATAAACGCCAAGGGCGAAATAATGTTAAAACCATATTCCCTTGTGCCCTTTGTGGTGAGTTCAGCCATTACACTCATCATTTCCCCCAGATTGTTGATTTCAAACAGTTAAAAGACTCTGGTAGTCTTCCCCATTCTCCTGCACAACCTGCCCCTTAGCAGGCACCACAAAAATACGTGCAACAACCCCCTCCCGCCATGCTGCAAAATCCTATCCCACATCAAGGTGTGATAAACACCCAAAAAGACACACAACATCCCCCACCTCAAGCAGGAAAATACCTCAAACCCAACAAACCAACAGATCGTACAATTCTCCTCACCAGTGAGGAAGAAATCCTTCTGCAAATGCGTGTTCATCAGTATCATACCCCCGCTGAGTCTCCTCCCATCCCTTCAGAGACAAACCCTCCATCGACGGGACCCCCGTTGGTGATCCCTTGCCCTTCCGTTGAACTACCACTTCGCATCCCTCGCATCCCATTGCGCAGGAATGTCCACAACCCACAGGCTTGGGCAACTCATAACTATAGTTTGGTAGACAACTTAGCACAATCCCCGACTGCCATGTCAGTCTTGGAAGTCCTTCAGACTTGTCCTACTCAGCGGAAATCACTACTTTCCACTTTGGGGGCATTCGACCCCGCAGATACCTGAATCATTACCTTTGATCTTGATAGCGGAGAACCTCATCTTCTTTCCTTGATCTCTTTTCAAATACCAGTGAAAATACGGAACATCATAGTTCATCGATGTATTATCTATGAAGGTGCATCTACATGCATTATGTCCAAAACGGTATGGCAGAAACTTGGTTCCCCAGAACTCATACCCTTTGCCATCACATTACGAGCTTATGATGGACGACCATCCTCTCCTGAAGGGCTCTTCCAAAATGTCCGCGTCGAACTCAGGGGCAAGACTATTCTCATCGATATCAAAGTTATCGACGCCCCACTCAATTATAATATTTTGTTCGGTCGTAGCTACATGTACGCTATGAAGGTAGTGGCATCTTCCATCTTTCGGACAATGATGTTCCCTCACAATGGGAAGATCGTTACCATTGACCAAGTCTCACATTATGAGCCTAATCCATCTGCCAACATCCATAACATTCTCCCTCTCATCCACACAAGCCATGACACATATCCACTCGTCGAGATGGGTCCTGGAACTTTTAAAGATCCATCCTTATTAGGAACATATCATGGAGCACCACCACTCCTACACCCTTCCAATCAAGTGTGTGTCATATGATCTAACGGAACTCACACAGAGGACACCCTTCCTCCTATAGAGGCTTCTGTCATATCTGACGTACCACTCGTCACAGAAACCCCTCCTCAAGAACCTCCTGGACACTTGTCGACCCCACCAGTCCATGATTCCACCTCTCCCCAAGGACATAGTCCTTTTTGGGAGACAGTTCCCCAACCCCTCACTCAAATTCCCTTCTTTTACCCTCCACCAGGTATCGAATCTTTTCAGGTAGCCGCAACGCTCACACTACCTAATATGGTGTTAGCAATCCCAGTGTGGTATTTACACCCACCAGAGATGGTCCCTCGACCATCCCTTCCCCCACAGGAAGGAATCCCCATGACGATTCCTATCCTTACCCCCACCACCCCCCACTCACTAACCCCCCTGCTACAGCAGGGGGTAGGAGAAAGAAGAAGGAGCCCACCGCTCCACTTCCTCCACGCATCCCACCACCTTGTGCACTATGTGAGAAAGAGGGCCACCAAACAAACATTTGTCCATCACTACCTGAATTACAGAATTTGATCCCCCTCAATCAAACTCCCCCAACACCTGCCACTACTGCTAGTCCATCCCTTACCACCCACCCTTCCAGTAGTAAAGGGTTGAGGACCAAATACGCTTGTGCTATATGTTCAGAGTATGGCCATTATACCCATCATTACCCAAAACTGCCACGCTTTTGATAGACATTAGCTGCAGTATGCCAAAACTTCCAGAGAAATCCCAGTCCTGCTACATCCTCCTCAACAAATATCACTGACATCCGCTATGTCACCACTTTAGTCAATGAACATATGAGATTCCCTTTCTCTCTGTGATTCATTAGCTCATTTTACATACCAGTGTCCTATGATCCTTGACTATAGGAAACATCAATTGACCCTACTTCATCGACCCGCAAGGGTGATAATTGACATTACCTTGTCACTAGAGGATCTTCATGTCATTTCTCCCAAACCCAAGGCCCTCCCAACGCCTCCATGGTTCTTAGATGACGTGTCTGAGGATTCACCCCCTAACCCCCCCAACTCTCCTGCTCATTCCACTACGGACACTCTCCATCCAACCACCACGGGTACCCCTCAATACTTCAATATATGGTTTATGTCGAGTGAACCCTCATCATCTCCTAACAGTGTTCCCCCTGCTTCCTCACCATGGGTCAACCACACGACCACTGTCATCGAGATAACTCCTCACGACCCCTTGTATTTCTGTCACTTCCAATGCGACAAAGAAATACTCGAAGAGTTAAACCACCTGGATTCTCCCTGGGATGCGCTACACCATCGCGCACTCTTCTCTCCACAGGAATCCCTCCTGCCTCCTAACCAAAACCCCATTTACGTGGTCGAAACCAAGGATTTTATCCCATCAGGGCCTATCGACTGGTTCAAAAATCCCATTCCCGCCCCTGATGCTTTTGAAGAAGGCAATATCTCCAACATTTCCCCCACCATTAAAATCAACATTTCCATTAAAAACGACATCGTCGAAGAAATCACCATTGGAGCTGCTTGCACTCCTCAGGAAATCGTCGCATATAAAGCCCTCTTCCAGGAATATAGGGATATTTTCGCCTGGTCATTAACGGAAATGCCTGGCCTCGATCCCTTTATTGTCAAACATCATATTGAAACCTAGCCCGACATCACACCAGTTCACCAAAAACAGCGGCCGCTACACCCATCCAAAGCCACAGCTATCAAAGCCAAAATAGACAAGTTACGCGCTGCCGGGTTCATTTACCCCATCGCCTATACCTCATGGGTTTCCAAACCTGTACCTGTTAACAAAAAACAGGGCACTATCCACGTGTGCACAGACTTTCACGATCTCAATCATGCATGTCCCAAAGACAACTTTCCAACGCCTTTTATTGATCAAATTATCGACGACTGCGCGGGCCACAAGGCTCTCTCTTTTATGGATGGATTCTCTGGCTATAATCAAATTCAAATTCACCCCGCCAATCAATATAAAAACACATTCACTACCCCGTGGGGTACTTTTTCATATCGTGTCATGCCTTTCGGCTTAAATAATGCCGGCACAACTTTCTAGCGGGCTATGACATACATCTTTCACGATCTGGCCCACATCATCCTCACCTACTTGGACGACCTCACAACTCGATCCAAGAAATGCACCCAGCATCTCGATGATTTACGAATCATCTTTCAATGGTGTCGTCAGTACAACATCCACTTGAATCCTCTCAAGTGTGTGTTTTGTGTCACCGCAGGGCGCCTCCTTGGTTTTATTGTTTCCCAAAGCGGTATTATCGTGGACCCCCTCAAAGTCCAAGCTATCACCAAAATTCCACCTCCCTAGAATTTACGACAACTTCAGAGTCTACAAGGAAAAGCTAACTTTCTTAGACGCTTTGTCCCAGATTACACCATATGCGCACACGGTTTCCTTTTCTTACTATGTCACGACATCCCATTTCACTGGGACGACCACACCCAACAGTCATTTGACGATCTTAAAGTAGTGCTTTCAAATGCACCTTTAATTAGTGCACCTGACTATAATTGCGACTATATCCTCTACGTATCAGCATCAGCTGCATCAGTAGCCGACGCCCTCATCCAGCTCAGAGATGACAATCGTGAACATGTCATTTATTACGTTATTAAAAACCTATCAGGGCCACCCTTGAAATATAAACACAAAGAGAAACTTGCTCTTGCAGTTGTCCTCGCAGTCCAGAAACTGTGCCATTACATTCTGCTTCATACCACAAAGGTCGTCGCAGATTCCAACCCTATGCAGTACTTGCTCAGCCACCGTCAAGTTAATGGAAATTTCGCTCGATGGATCATTATCCTTCAGGAATACGACCTCGAGTTCTCAACACCTAAGAGTAAGAAGGCCCTCGTTCTCATCGAACTTGTCACGACCCTCCCCTCTGACACCACCAGTGCCCCTATCAACACCGACTTTCCCGACGAACATCTCTTTTACATCACTTTGGATGATCCTTGGTACGATGACCTTCTCGTCTACCTCTGAACTCAAAATTTCGGTAACCACCTTTCACGAGATGATCGCCGACGTATTCGCCATCAGGCCCCCCGCTACCTTCTCCTCAGAGACATCCTATACTGGAAAGGCATCGACACCATTGTTCATCGATGCCTGACTATTGATGAGTCCGATAGAGTCTTAAACGACTGCCACAACGGCGCATGTGGGGGCCATATTTCGGGTATATCCACTGCTCAAAATATTATCTAAGCCGGTTAATTTTGGCCTACCTTGTTTCATGATTGCATTCATGCCATGAAACGATGTGAGAAATGTCAGCTTTACACCAACAAAGCCTGAGATCCCCCTGCTCTTCTTCACCCTGTCATTACAGCCGACCCCTTTTGCAAATGGGGCATCGACTTTATGACTTGTAATCCCCCCTCCAGCAATGGTCACAAATACATCATTGTCGCCGTTGATTACTTCACCAAATGGGCAGAAGCTATGCCCACTTTCAACAACACCGCTGACACTGCAGCGCGATTTTTCTTTAACCACATCATATCCCACTTTGGAGTACCTCTCCAACTCATTTCCGACCATGGGAAACACTTCGAGAATGAGATCTTCGTTAAACTCTCATCTCGGTTAGGATTTTTTCATGATTTTTCCTCACCATATTACCCTCAGTCTAACGGACAGGTCGAGGTAGTTAACAAAGTCCTCAAGAACATGTTACAGCGCAATGTTAATAAACATAAAACCAATTGGCATCATATGTTATTTTCTGCACTATGGGCTTACCAAACGACTGTGAAAACCGCTATTGGTTTCACATTATTTCACTTAGTCCATGGGGTCGAGGCAACTCTTCCCATCGAGTGCGAAATTCCCACCTTACGCACTGCCATTGAGATATTACCCAACACTGCTCCAATGGAGCAGCGCTTGCTGAACTTGGAGTCTCTGGATGAAGATCGTCTATCTTCCTTACAGAACAATGAGGTAGCTAAAAAATGATCCAAGGCTACCTTTGATCGCCATGTCAACCTTCGCTCATTTCGCGAAGGCGACCTCATCCTGGCTTACGATATCGCTCATGATACCTTTGGCCATGGAAAATTTGAGTCACTCTGGGATGGCCCATACATCATTCAACATTGCCTCACCAAAGGCGCATATATCTTGGCCTCTCCCGAAGGCCTCTCTCTCAAAGAACTCGTCAACGGGTTGTATCTAAAGAAATTTTATGCTTAAAAGTAGTCATTCTACTTTAGGTTATTTCTTTTCTAGCGTTTTTAATCTTTTTTTTCCTCCCCTCATGTCTAAACTCTCCTTTGTGCTATTGAAAAATGCTTCCTCCACCAGCCTACCACATCGGTTACGTCGACGGCGCCAGCCGTTGGACATAAAATATCGCTTCGACTGCTTGGGCTCTCTACACCCCCTCACATGAAATGCTCCATTCGAGCAGCATATGTTTGGGGTCATCAAACAACAACCAAGACGAATACACTACTGTCATTGGCCTCCTGGCCGATGCCCAACATCATCATATTCGTCACCTTAGCATCTTCCTCGACTCTCAACTAGTCGTTCTCCAGCTCAACAATGTGTACCGCGTCCGTGATCCTTGCCTCTTTCGCAAATACCTGCAGGTTATGATTTTATCTTGACATTTTGATTCCATTACATTTACATATATTCCAAGACAATTGAATCAAATAATAGATAACCTAGCTAATATTGTGTTAGACTGGCATATATCACATCAAGCTACCTCTACACATACATAAACATATCAAAACCCTGTCACAACATATATATAGAATAGACATCATCAAAACATTAACCAAAAACATGTAAACACCACATAGATCTCAAAAATGTATACTCATGTATATATATAGGTCCATAGTGCCATCCTAATGTTTACATACAAAAATAAAAGTATCTGCAGGCCCATACAACACCTCGGTACAAAATGGGCTCACCAGCCTATACACAAAAAATATATATACATCAAAATTCCTCAGAGAACCACTCACGGTGCCTCTAGAGCACCACCGCCTGCTCCTCCCTCAGGTGGTGGCGGCCCACCACCTCCTGCCCCAGGAGGTGGTGGTCCACCCCCTGCCAGCCCCTCCTGCCCCGGCGGCAGTCGTCTGCTCGTCATAGCAGCAACCACTACTACTCGTCGTACTATGTCTTGCCATGGAGGCGGAACCCCCACACACTGCTCCAGGAAACTCTCGTCCTGGATGCGAGACCACATGCCCTCAGGTACGTCTTGTAACATCGTCTCCAAATGATGACAGATGTCCTCAAAGTCCACTCTGGTAGCCATCGGAGGAGCATGTGATGGCCCAGCACCAGGGTCATCAAACCGGTGCCTCCTCGCTGCCCTCTCAGGCTCAGCTAGTCACACCGCAGTGTCCTCACGCCGATGTCTCTCTCCTCGCGGAAGTCTCTCCAGCTCTCTACGAGCCAGTGCTCTCTGCAACTCCACCTCGTTCCCATGAGGTGCCACATCTGCACATACACACAAACAATAGATAGTATCAACATCTATATCATATACATATGGACTGCTATCTCAACCACAAAATAGGAAAAACATACACATAAACACCAAACATACCTCGATGATCAAAAACCTCCCCTGGAGGTAGAACTATGTCTGGATCATCCCGAAAGTCCACCTCGACATAGGGGTAACAACCCCCGTACAGCCCCTGCCCAAAAAAAATGAAACCCTATTTCTATGCATGATGATCAGACCACTAACCTGGCGCTCGCTAATCACCAATCGGATGCCTCGTCCTCTCCGAATCTCCAAATCTCCTCTGAAAACTGCTTGTCCAGTCACTATTACAGCAGGTACAAATGAGGTGGCACTGTGGGCCCTACAACTATATATAGGCCTTTTTCCAAACTTCCACTCACCATTCCGGGAGCCCACGATGTCCATTTTTCAATCCATCTTCAGCCACAGGATCAACCTCCTGTCATCTACATCACAACAGTCCCTAGGTCTCTTTTCATAATGAGCCCCCGGGGCGCCTTTTTTCATACCATGGTCAGGTACACATGTGCATAGTCACACTTATCAAATATTTACATGCTCATATCTTTGATTCTCTTCAGATATTGTTCACTTTGGGTATTTGGTTTTCATGCGTGCAAGTACTTGATCATCATACCTCAGCACAACCCCTTCAGGTATATACTCAGCACTGGCATGTAGTCTTTCCCGCTGTATCGCACTTACATTTCCAGTCACACCCTCTAATATTTTCCTCTAGGATCCCCATTCCCGGCTTTGCAGTACCCACACCTCCATTTGCATCTTCGGTACTGTTACCCAGTAGAATTCTTACCCACATGAGTTGTCCCATTCATATCACCTTTTTCCACTTTTGACACTCATGTTGTTTTTCAAAACCCTTTAGGGACTGGAGTCCCGATAGTCTTTCATCATGTCACAAATCAACCACATACTCCTTCTCCTCATTTTGCTAGCTTTCCCACACAGACTCCCAGATTATCTCTTCACGGTTCTATTTTTTTAACTACACCTCCACAATATCATGAACCCTACATTTCATCCACAATCAGTTTGCCCATCAACAAATTTCCCTCCATCCAACCTACCTCATACAGAAACTCACCAATGGGTCCCCCACCCTTCATTAGTATTCTGAGAAAATTATTCCCTACATGGGCCACCCATATCACACTGGGGCACCCATTTCTGTATTTGTACATTGCTCCCCAATTATTCGTTATTTATTGTACAAACACCTTTATTTTCGGTCATTACATTACCTTTTTTGTCGTCACCTTTGGCAACTTGCTTCCCTCTTTTTGGCCACCCGCAACCCATGTCACCCTTGGTTGGAGCACTACTTATCATCTACCCTTGCCGGAATCATCCATATATTCAGAGTACCCCACAGGTCACTTACCTCTACCCTTTGAATTTGTTCACCTTTTCCTTCCTCTGGCACAACTTATCGCCGGTCTTGTCGTCCCCCTGACACTCGACCTCGTTGAACGGTTGCAGCCACTTTTTATCCCATACATCCTCCAACCAAGGGTAGTCTTGAGTCTTCCCACATCTTGACTTCGTCCATGTACCTCTGCCACTTCCTCACCTCACTTAGTAGATTTCATGAAGCCATTTTCTTCTGGAAGTCGCGTCCCCCTTTTTTGTCGACATCAACACATTTTTCCAGAAGGGCGACAATATCTTGACTCTCATTATCCACTCAATGAGAGATCTCGGATGACACAGGGTGAAACACCATTGCTCCCTGCTGTCATTGAGCCCCACAACATTCGACGCCAACACTTTCTCATGTTACGGTGGGTCTTACTTTGCGACTATTGCAGTTAGTTCTTTCATTTTCCGAAGAGCTCTGAACTTGGCGGGGCTATCAATGCACGCATCATCGCTACTACTTATTACCACGATCACTGCCTACTATTCAGAGTATGTTCATTTGCAGAATTGTCTTCTGCCTTTATCACAACCACCCCCGAGGGTGTTGCAGTTGTCTACACCAACACTTCAGTCATCTTTTTTCAGAGTTACATGACACAAGCATGGGGCATGCCCGCCTCGTTTGTACACAGTTTTCTATTGTATACACCTCATGGAAGGTCGGGTCCTACCGATTCATTTTTTCTCCAACGGATCACTATGAACGATCCCACTATTGCTCTATATTACAACAACATTCTCAGTAGAAGAAACATTGATGGATTTCGTCTATACGTATTCTCCTAACCTCATCCATCAGGGGGCATCTGTTATCACTGAAATTTCATCCGCACATGGTTACAAGAACTCAGCATCGTCAAATAGTGATGAAGTCATTCATGGCCCTGAATTAATATCACAACATTCAAAAAAGGTCAAAAACTATACAAAGTAGTGAAACATTGAAGAGCGCTTTGCAAACATTGGGCACGCGCGCATGCATGGAACATAAACGTAGAAATCACGCACAGGCACACGATGTGCGACTGTTAGCGCAAAAATCCGTGCACCTGCTAAATGACGCATTTATGGAAGTGGTCGGCCTCCCAACCACTTATGGTTTAGCTCCCAAGATGATTTGACCCTCAAATCTGGGCTGGATCCAACTGGTGGGTTGGTCAAAGATCTAATAATGCCCTAAATGGCCTCTTTTCACACTACAAAGCAGTTAAACAATAACCCAAAGCAATGCTATAAAAATCCATGAATGCACCTCATTTTCTCAAGGAAGTCAAAGTAATGTTATGCTACCTCTATTGGTTTGAGGACTCCATCCTTGACACAAGCATATTGGCACCATTACATTGGACAATCCACCTCACCATTGAGTGGATTTGTAAAGAGTTATTTCATCACCATTTTCCATTTTCTTTGTTGTAAGAAGAGCTAGCTAGTGAGGGTCCAAGAGCCTTCCCTTGGAGGAAGAAGGGACTCATAGTCCCCTTTCTTCTTGGTNNTTTGTTTTCATCAATAGATCAGCCTCAAACATTGGTGACATGGGTCTTTTGGTTCTTTTTGTTTCTATGTCCCTATGCTCATGAATTTAGTTTTTATTGCATCTCTTAGTTTAATTCTTAATTGTAGCTTTTACTTTCTTTCTCTAACTCTTTTCTCTACAACTATCCTGCTCAACAAACCCAACTGAGCTTGCAAGCACCTCTATTATGCTCACCAAGGTGACGAAAGAGGTGCACCAATTAGGGATGAAAAGGGTTAAGGGTTATAGAGGTTATGGGTTTAGGGTTCCATACATTAGTGTATATAGTTATTAGTTGATAATCCTTATAATTGTTATGGAATGTAAGGGTCATGGATTTTTTTTTATAGAGGTTAAGGATGAAACATGTGACAACTTATAATGGTTATGGATCATATCAATTACTACATGTGCTAGGGATAAGGGGTTATAAGAGTTCGAGGTTAGAGATTACATTAAGGGTTAGCAGTTATATAATTTAGGGATTAAGGGTTGTTGGTGACAAGGGTTAGGGTACTTTCTTGATAGCGAATGACAATTAAATTACACATGATATAATGTTCAAGGGTTATAAATATTATGGGATTGGGCTATAGGAATTAGCTGTGAAATATATTAGAGGGGTTAGTGGTTTTCCATTCCCCTATGGATAATATGAGGATGAATATTGGTGCTAGAAGTTAGGGGTTTTAGTTGACTAAGGGTTTGGGTGATGGAAGTTAGGGGTTTTAATGACTCATGCACCCC
>ML837810.1:34887-56076 GCA_009831015.1 Picea engelmannii | reverse complement strand
AATAAATTTAATTCAACAATAAAATTAATTTAATTCAATTTATAAATTTAATTTAATAATATATATATTATATTATTATATAATATATAATAATAAATAAGAAATAACAACAAAAACAAAATATAACAACATATAACAAGAAATAACAAAAAAAAATATAACAAAACCAAAATAGAGAGACAAAAACTCTGTTTGAAGATATTCGCGCTCACTCACTGTTTTTGAAGATATTCACACACTCTCACTTGAGAATGCAACAAAGAGACAAGTTCCCACCATCGAGGAGGCCCTATCCGGCCATAGCACGAGTGATTACTACAACAAGGAGACGTGACCACCATCGTTCCCACACGAGCCCACCATCGAGGAGGCCTTATCCGGCCATAGCACGAGCGATTACTACAACAAGGAGACAGACCACCCACCATCGTTCCCACACGAGCCCACCATCAAGGAGGCCCTATTCGACCATAGCGCCATAGATTACTGGTGAGAACCTCTGCGAGAACACAATCCCACCAACAATGCTACCAAACTCGGTGAGAACCTTTGCATTTTAATTTTTCTAGGGTAATTTTATATGTCAAAATGGTTTGTTTATGCGTGAGCGATTCTTTGGACACGATTTTGGGGTTCTAATATAGGACGAGGGTTCTAATTTAGGGCCCATGGAAATTCCAACTACAAGGGAAGTCATATGTCCTTCTTCGTCTATGTCATCTTTCCTATATAAATGAGGCACACTTTCTTGAAAAATAGTTGGAGGAACTATGTCCAGAAGCTTGAGACTTTGAAAAACAAAAGTCCTATCCAGAACTTCGTTTTTCCATTGTTGACATTGTCTTTAGTTATGTTACTAGTTTACCAAGTAGCTCAAAGAAAAATATATGTTCTCTACACTTGAATTAAATTCTAGACTCCTTTCTTATTCCAATAGCATCACTGTGTGTAGAATGATCAATTCCATATACAAACTGTAATGATTTTAATGTTTCATGTAGCATTTCTAGGTATTGAAGAATTGTATCATATAATGTATGAATACGTGCCTCTGCTTCAAAACTCCCTGTGAAACTTATGCACCTCTCAATATCTACTTCAAGTAAGGCAGTCACTTGTGGAATAAATTCTTCCATCCTTCTTACTGTCTCACTAAGCTAAACTCCTTAAACACCCACACAACGAGGAACAACTCCTCTCAAGTTTAGATAAATAATCTCAGCCAAAATAATTACATGTTCCAATTCACCATACCTTTGTTTATAACTCTCATATGGTGAATAAAAAACCTTTAAATTATTTTCCAAAACTGTTATATCAGCAACTGCAAACAAGTGATTAATATTTCTAGCAAAACCTCTAGTCATATTATGCAATTAAATTAATGTCTCAAGATTTTTAGTCTTAACTACAATACTTGGTCATATTTTACCATTTTTGGGACTGCGACAACTTGCCTAAGATGGAGCACAACGCGAAGTGGAAATTAGGGAAGCAAGACCTATTTTTGGGTCCCTTTTAGGGTTTTGGGTTGATGTAAAGGAAAAGGGATGTCAGCCCATGGGTTTACCCATGGTTAGGCCCATTTTGTAATCTATAAATAGATACTTAGGCAATGTAAGTAGAGGGTAGTAGTACATCTATGTGATGTATAGCTAAAGGCTTAGTGCTAGTAGCTGGATCTGTGTGATTGGATGTATATTGCAAGGGCTCTGTGCATGATTGTAAGGAGATTGAAAAGCTAAGTGCAAGTTGTTGTAGTTTTGTGCTGAAGTGAAAGGAAGAAGGATCTAGTGAGCTATGCAGATCTTCTGTCTTGTGCGAAGTAAGGGTCACTGAAGCTCTGTGTTGTAACCGCTTGACCGAGATAATATAAAGAAGAAGACTTTGTGGACGTAGCTCCAGGGTGGAGGAGAACCACTGTAACTTTGTGTATTGTGATATGTGCTTTGACCTAATGTGTTTATCTCCTTCTTGCCTAAGTTCTTGCTATGATTAAATAGATCTAGTTATGCTCCGTGCTTATGATATATGAATGAATGTTAGATATGATATATAAGATGCTTAGTGCTTGATCTGATGAATCTAATCTATATTTTTGTGGCTAAGTACTAAATCATGTTTAGTCTAAGTATTCACTGTGATGCTCTGTGCTACCTACGAAGTACCATAAGGGTTAAATATTGATGAAGGATCTATGCTAAGTGCCCTGTAAAATATATAATCACAGATCAGTGTCCCATCTAAGGTTGCAGACATATGAGTCCTAGAACCACCCCTGCCTCTACCTTGGGGTGAGACTTCATCTGCTTCACAGGTGTTGCCGAAAGGTACGGTAGTTAGGGTTTTGTTGGTGCGCTCTTGAGTGTTGAACCCTGGGTCTGCCCCTGTGCCAACAAATGGTTCCGTTGTCGAGACCTAGAACTATGATTGTTGGGAACTAAAGAAGAAAAATCTTTGTGCGAAATAAGATTTGTGCATAGATCTGTTGCCCTAGTGCGCAGTATTCTACTTGACCTACGAAGCTTTGTGCCTAGAAAGAAAGGTCAGATCTAAAGGAAATAGGTTAGATATGCAAGAAAGAGGTTGATATTGAAGAAAAGAAGTGAGATCTGAACACTTTATGCTATAAGAAAGGTAAAAGTAGAAATTTCTTCAGAAAAGAGGGAAGATCTGTAAGCTCTAGCCTCTATTAAAGGTAAGAATAGTTGAAGTTTTAGAGCTGAAAGCTTTGTGCTCTATATAGGTAAGATAAGTGGAATTTTTTTGTTTTTGAAGCATGAATTTAGGTATGCTTGATAGATTTTGTCCTAGCCTGAAAACTAGAGCATTATTAGATAAAATAAAGTTTGATATGAATAGGTCTGATAGGAATAGTGAAAGATATGTTATACCTATGCATAGAAAGAATTTTTGGACTAACCAATGGATGCAGGATCCTAGAAAGAAATTTTTGCAGGCTAGCCATCATGATCCTAGCGCTCAGTACAAGAAGAGTTGGGGATCATGGATGAGAAAGAGAGGATTAAATCTTTGTTACAATTGCAGAAGTCTAGGACATATTGATAAGGAATGCCCTGGAAGAAACCCTAGCTGCCTATGTTGTAAAGTTATGGACCATGAAGTATTGGATTGCTCTAGAATGATTGTTAGACTTGAAAAATGAAATATGGAACAAGCAAACTCTTAAGGAGATCAAGAGATTAAAATTATGGAAGAACCCTAGAAAGAATCAGAGATCATGTTACTGAAAATAAAAGAAACCCTAGATGATCATAAGGATGTCAGTTTGTCAGAGATCTTCAAAAAAAAGGAGAAAATTGAAGTAAGAATAGGAGACTTCAACATTGAATGTGCTTTGGATGAGGGAACACCGATGAACATTATGACATAAAGAACTTGGGAAACCCTAGGAAGGCTTTCTCTAGTCCCTTCACTAGGAACCATCGGATTATTTAAAGACAAAATGGTAACCCTATGTGGAAGAATTACCCAGATAGCTATGAGTACCCATGGAACTTCGACAGAGGAAGAGTTTGAAGTCATTAGATTTATTGAGTATCGTGCCCCATTTCCATCTTTGTTAGGAAATATCTGGATTTAAAAAGACCAGATCCAGAGGAAAGAAGAAAAGGAAGCCCTAGAACAGAAGAAGCAAGAACTCATGGAATTTATGACTAGAAGGATCGCCTACTTGATGGAGGAACAAGAGAACAGATCTCAACTGTTAAACACTAGGGACCTGGATGTCGAATCTATAAGAGTGTTAGAGGAAGCACATAAGACCGAAATACCTAATCCATATGATGAAGAAGTATTACCCTTGGATATAAAGAAAGAACCTAAGCAATGCGAAGTGACTATGTCGAGAGAATATAAGACTCAGAATGGAAAAAGGATGACCGAGACTAAGCTCACTGGAAAAAAGGATAGGAAGCTAAGTAAGAAGAGGGCCAAAATTGAAAAGTTACAGAAGACTCCAGAGGAAACTTCACACAAGGAAAAATCACAAGAATTGAGATTCACCGAGATATCAGAACAACGACATCTGGCACTTCTCCATGGCACAGTAATATAGCCATTGGACCAATATACCCATTCTACTTCCATACCAAACGGGTCGAAAATAAATTATGGTTTCCCAATAGACCATTGGATAACACCAGAATGGATAGAAAGGAGTTAATGAAGGCCCCATATCCGTTGCAAGCAGGTTGTCGCCAAGTTTCCCTACTTAGTCCATCGCGCAACACACCGAGAATACTTTTTGCTAAGTGAGAATTTGAGCCCAAAACTTGAGATTAATTCACCCTGTGATCATTGACTTATTCCCATACTATTCATCGTAGTCTCTAAATTCATTTTCACACCTGAGCTAGTGGACCCAAGCTTGTATGTCGGATGATCTCAACGTTGTTGAGAAAGTAGTTGAAGAATTTTTGATTGACCTAATGGCTGAGAGAGTCATGTCAGAGACAAGGATGTCTACAGGTGTGCAAGCATCATTGACAGGACGAGTCAAGGCTTCTCCCTCCACTGCTCGCAGAGCAGGACCTTCTAGAACCACGACCAAGACAAGAACAAAGCACAAAGATGATATTGAAAATGCCAAGCTAATCCTGTGCATTCTATCAGTTTACATACCACATTTGAGTGGAAATATTAACCATGATAGTGTACCTAGAGACTTTGAGTACACCTTGATCACCGCATATCTTCTGAAAGGGGTGCACGCAATACGTGTTGACCAGGATAAGCTCACAACACTAAAATTTAATTATTTTAACCTTGGAGATCGCAAAACCTACAACATGTTAGCTCTGCATAAATACTTAACCAAGCCGAAAGATATAAATCCTAAGATTTGTTGGACAACTGAGAGGGGGGGGGTGAATCAGTTGTTACCGTTCTTAAACAATTATGCTTATTTTAAATTCTTTGCAGAGCACTTAATGACAATCACAATAAAGCATGGAAGTAAGCAATAGAACATTCAACATCATTGTCACATATGAAATCTAGAGAGACAAATATTTCCCGAGGAAACCCATAAAGGGTAAAAACATCTTCTTCTTTATATGATAAGTAATATTTACATTCTGTACATTATCATACATATGATCTCCAGCTCATTGTGAGGCTACAACCTCTATATTGCAAGATGTGACTTGCTGAAAGCACCAACTCTCTGTTTTCTCTAACACCTACTAGAAGGAAGCACCAACTCCTTGGTTTCTCTAGCACCCACTAGAAGGAAGCATCAACACCCTAAATGTTCCAGCTCCAACTGGATGGAAGAACCAACTTCCAGTCACACAGGCACCAACCTGTACAACAGAGAACAATAGTTCTCCCTTGCGCCACCCTGCCACCGTGGTTTTTTTGGCTGCAACCAAATGGAAGCTACAACTCCCTATGTTCAAGAACCCACTTGAAACTCTGAGGAAAACAGTCCCCCCTATCACCTCGCAACCACCCTGAAATATAAAATTTTCTATATATAAGTTTATCACAGTGACACAATATTTATCATTGGCTTACCAAGCTTATCACTATTCTGCTATGTTGATCTGTTCTCATGTATCAATGTCTCTCTGTCTGCATCTTCTTGTCATTTATGATCTTCTATTTTTCTCTATAAGAGCACCTCAGCCTTCCTTTAGCGTCTCACTGTCTTGCTGCACACATGCCTTGTGCTTTCTGTGCTTCTGCCTTTTCTGTTCTGTGCGCCATTTGCATTCAATGCACCATTCCTCTTTTCTGTATTTCAGTTGCTATACACTCCTTCTACACTCCTGAATCTTTCTCAACAACAACAATCGCATCTCTTCTTTGTTCAACATACTTATAGTCTCTATGCAACTTGTGCATGCTATCTCACCATGATTTTTCATTCTCTCCCCATGTCGAGTGCTCTACCTGATCATCATTGCAACTCTTCAGCTTCTCTGGTAGTTAAACCCATGCATTCATCATCATTGGGTGTTATGCCAAGATTCCTTCACCTCTCTAGTAGTCGAGACTCTTCATATTCTCTGTTATAGTTGAGCTCAACCTCTTTGTTGTAGTTATAGGCTTCAACACTCTTCCATATGTCAATCGCCTCTATGGCCAGTCTTCATTCCACCGACAAATTCCTTGAGAGTCTTTAGCTCCTCTGGAAATCACACAGAAGTCTCTTCGAGTCCTCTGGCAGAAACCATCACTGGTTTCTAGTAGTTACAGTGCGAACCTTGATATGGATCCTAGCTATGCTATCTCCTTCCACTTACGCGACCACCGGTGGTGACCACTGGCTACATCGATATTTCGGCATTTTGACATTCGGCCTTTCAGTATTCCTGTGGTGAAGAGTTATCTTGACACTCATTGTTGTGATTCCCGAAACTCTAAAAAAGGAGCTTAACTCTTCGAGTTCTTCTCTACAGCTCTTCAACAATGTGACCACTGGTTGTGACCACAACCTTATTCAAAACTACATTTCACAATTTCACGTTTCGACACTTCGAGACTCCTATGATGAAGAGTCTCGGGTCTTGATTCCTCCATCTCCCGGTATCTGAAACTGTTCTTCTGCTTTCGAGATTTCGGCGTTTCACATTTCGCGATTTCGGGACTCCTGATGATGAAGAGTCTTGACTCTTCCAACTCCTGGTATCCGAAACTGTCCTCCTTCTTTCGGGATTTCGACGTTTTGCATTTCACGATTCTGGGACTCTTGATAATGAAGAGTCTTGACTCTTCCAACTCTAGGTATCCGAAACTCCAAAATGGATTTATTTCCCGGTCTGTGAAACTCTTTGTTTATGTGCCTATTTCGAGATTTTGGCGTTTCACATTTCGACGTTTCGACATTTCGACACTCCTGTGGTGAAGTGTTTCGACACTTCAAATCCCGGTATCTGGGACTCCGAAATGGAGTTATTTCCTAGTTTTCAAAACTCTTGTTGATGTGCCTCTTTCAGGATTTCAGGATTACAGATTTCGCAACTCCGGGACTCTTGTGTTGAAGAGTCTTGATTCTTGACTTCTCAATCTCCTGGTATCCGAAACTCCAGTTGATGTGCCTGTTTCAGGATTTTGGGATTTCGGATTTTGAAACTCTGGGACTCCTGTGTTGAATATTCTTGACTCTTGACTTCCCAATCTCTCAGTATCTGAAACTCCGGTTGATGTGCCTGTTTCGAGATTTTGGGATTTCGAATTTCACAACTCCAGGACTCCTGTGTTGAAGAGTCTCGACTCTTGACTTCTCAATCTCTCAGTATCCGAAACTCTGAAATGGAGTTTACACTTTTTATCTTTCCATGCCATTATCCCTGCGCTGCTGATCTTCCTTGCTTGCCTATTTTCCATCAAATGAAGAAGCACACTCTTGTGTTGTTGGGAAAAACACCCTACGGACTAGCAAACTAGGGTCAGACTTGCATGCAGATTTTGACCGAATAGAAACTATTTTTTTACCTACAACCCAAGATTTAAACCCCTTTTTCATAGTAAATGCATGGAAAGGGACCACTAACCTTATTACCGACATTCAATGTAGATCCTCCGTTGCGCTTTGATCACTTGCTTGCGCTGCTCCTTCCACATATGACCTGCACTCAAGACAAACAACAACTATGCATGCATGCTACTTCTATACTCAAGGGTTAGAAATCGAGCATAAATTAATCAAACCATAGACAATTCATGCATTGGGACAGGAAAAGTATTCCTTTTATTACTGAAAGTGAATCAACTTACAAAAAAGCTGAGACCGACCACTGCTCCTTGAACCTGATCCCGGGCTCCTCTTCTTCTATCCTTCAACTGCTTTGCGTTAAATCTCCTTTGACCTAAGGAAAGGATAAAGGGTTGGGACAATGGATTACGTAGATGGGCAGAGTTTCTTCGCTATATTTTTTCCTCCTCCAAATGGTACCCCTACCCCTTCTTTTATAGGCTAGAAGGAGCTAGGGTTTTGGCCGAACCCTCGACCATGCATGGCTGGGAGTTTCATTTAACTAACCCATAGCTTTTTGTTTCGTCGAAAACTTTCCTTTTTTCGTGCTTTGTTAGGTACACGTGGGTTGTTGTGAGTCATCCAGCGTGCACACGCGTGCAGTAATGGGTTAGGGTGCGTGGGCCTTGAAACAAGAGGATTTTCAAAGAGTTATTCAGCAAAGTTTTGGCAAAGAAGGGATATAAGTTGGCCTGATGCCAGGTAAGCATGTGTGGTGCAATTTAGGGTTATAATAGATGCCCCCTAATGTGTGAGGTCAGAAGAGCATCTGATGGCCGAAATACATTACCAATCTTTACTGATATGCCGAACGATTGAGCCCAAGGATCAGGAACCAGGAGGTGTCGTCTGCAAAATAACAAATGTCTCACCGAGGCGGGCATACCCATGCTCAGGATAAAATAGAACCATGGCTACCAATCAAATACACTGTAGATCCATGTCAAATAACTATAAAGAGTAGTCACGAATAATACACAGTGGAGCTACATCTCGAAATCAGAAAGATATACATATAGAGTATCCATCTTTTAGAAGCTGATTCGGCCTGATGGTTGGACTTCAAAGCTCGAGCAAAAACTTCAAAATCTTCTTAAACTCAGGTAGGAGTGTAATATGAGTGTACGAACGCACTACCCAGAGGTCTTCGATAGTTCATCGGTTATGGACTTGATAATCTTGATGATCGGACTGAAGGCTTCAGTGATTTCGAACAAGGACTTGATTGGACGTTTAGAATGGCCAGGTATGCGGACAAGAGACATATTGCAGAGAGGCTGAATCAGGCTTAGTGACAAACTTCCCTTGGACAATAGCACGACAAGTGATAATACTCAGGAAGCATATATGTTAATCATAAGTCTACGAAGCAGGAGGCAACGCAAACTCTCCATATGTTTGGAAGAATAACTAAACGGTGGAGGACACAACTCTATATAGCAAGAAAATCTTCCTAAGGTTGTACTACATCCCATAGTCTGATGATCAAACGGACAGATGTGATTTATCCAAGGGCGACTCATTATGTTGCCAATAAAGAAAATACTTTTCCCATCCTCTTTTTGGGGTATATTTGATTTTTTTGTTCTTTTCGATAATTTTGGAAAAAGAATAAAGGAATATTACGTTACAATGGAGGAACGAGTACTGCGAACATACAAGCTCAAGGCACATGGAAAAGACTGATGTTCTGGTAAAATGATACTCGGGGAAAATCCTTCGACGGCCAAAGGTGTTAAGACATAGAAGCAAACTGTCACAAGGTTAGTGGATAAGGTATGAAAATGCAGTTGATAGAACACACAATGGTAACGTCCTTCAATGTAAGTTTAAATAGCCCAGAGAAGGTAAGCTCGGTGGTTTTTCATATTTAGAGAGTCTGAAAAAGCATAAAAGGAGACTCCTCTAGGGTACCTTTTTCAACAATAGTCTAGTCGGTTTAAAAAAGGGATAAACTAGCACCGATTAGATGTCAATTCAAAACCATTTTAACGAGTGTGACAAGGACAAGATCACTCGGCTATTTTTTCACTTTTAAGGAGTCTGAAAAAAGCTTAACTATGGACTTCGTCAAGAATATTCTTCTGGACCAATTTAACAAGTGTGAAAGAATATAACTCCTTAGACGAGTTGAGTAGAACTTCACTACATTCACTCGCACAGTCCCGATGGCAGAGATAAAGGACCTGCCGCCATCCATGCAACCTCATGTTGTGGGGGCACCTCGGACATGGGTCTGATTGTTTAGGCGTTTATCTCGTGTTGTGGATGATTATAACAGGGTCCATAGGCCCTGAACATACTTAGACTTTTTCTGTTCCACGAGCACCTACTTGTATATATTTTTTGAGGGCATAAGCCCGGTGACTCGTTACTATTCCCATTTTTGAGGCGGTTGCATCCATCTATGTACTCTGGTTATTTTATGATGTTTATATATGGTTTTTATCTTTTGTGTCTTATGGATTATGTGTGAAAAAATGTATTTACATGTTTATGTCCATGTTCTTTTATATGTGGGAAAGATGCCAATCTAAAATTTGATTAGCTAGAGTATCTGTAATTTGGTTTAATCTCCTAGGAACATGAAAATATGTAATATAATCAAAGTTTCATTCTAAGAGATGTACCCTAAGGAATCATCGGTGTAAAGTTGGATCATGAGCCTGGTATACTCTGTTTAGCTATGACACAACTAGTTGAGCGTTGAGATAGACCCGAAGATGAGAGATACCCAATGACAAGGTCTCACGAAGAAACTCAATAACTGAACTATACTCGACGACATTATTTGTGGTGTCACCTAAGAATATACCTCTGGAAGATAACAACTGACCCTGTGGTGTAAAGATTACCCAAGCTTTGGAGGAAAGCCTCCGTGTGTGTCGACTAGCACCATCTACATACCCAATGAACACCACAGACTCACTTGACATCTGCCATATTGACAAAAGATAACATCAATGACATGTCCATAACACTTTAAAAGAAACTTAAAAGTAATAGTACAAAGACTATACACATGTTACAAAAAGTTACCTACAGTGACTTGTCTATGAGTAATACTTCTTGAGGTAGAGCCCATTTCTAGGCTCTGCCAAAGCATTCCCTTCAAAATCAACCAAACAATAAGTGCCCTTTTTTAATATCTCTTTTATAATGAAGGGTCTGAACCACATGGGTTTAAACTTTCCTGCCTCCAAGGGGCCCTTGTCTTGGTCATAGACCAAGACAAGGTCTTCTTCAGAGAAAATCCGAGGACGAATGAACCTATCATATTGACACTTGACCTTATGTTTGTGAGCCTCGTTGGCCAGTGCCGCATCGTGACGCTGTTCATCAAGCTGCTCAAGGTGTACTAACCATTCTTCATGCGGAGAGGCGTCTGGCAATAATTGTACTGCCAATTTTAGAGATGGGATTTGACATTCTATGGGAAAGACTGCTTCCATCCCATAAACGAGTTGAAAAGGTGAGAAACCGGTTGCAGTCTTAACAGATGTTCGGTAAGCCCATAATGCCGAATATAACATCAAATGCCAATTTGACTTGGCTGAGTTGATAGTTCACTGTAGAATAGTCTTAAGAGTTTTGTTTACAACTTCCACCTGCCCATTGGCTTGGGGGTAGTAAGGTGATGAATGTTTCTATCGTAACCCAATATTTGATGTTAATTCGGTCATCATTTGGTTCTGAAAGTGACTGCCATGGTCAGTGACAATCTCTCTCAGGACGCTGAACCTTGCTATGATCTGGTTGAATAAGAAGAGAGCTGCAGTCTCTCCATCATCTTTAAATGTCGGCATAACTTCAACCCACTTAGTGAAGTAGTCGACAACTATGATGATATAGCAGTGCTCCCTTGCTGACGGGGGTTGCATGTAGTGTAATCAATCCCCCACTTATTGAAGGGACCAACAATGATGATAGGAAACATAGGAGCGGGATGTGCCCTCATCTTCTGAGAGAAGATTTGGCACAGATGGCACTTCTTGACCAATTCAATACAATCTTTGATAAGTTTCGGCTAGAAGTAACCTACTCGTAGAATCTTTTGGGCTATTTCCAACCGAGATAAATGACTGCCATAAGCTCTAGTATGGAAATCGTTGAGAACTATGATGGCCTCCTCATGAGTGAGACATCGACGCAAGATGCAGTCTACACCTCTCCGATACAACGTATCATCGAGTATGAGATAATTCTTAGCCTGATGACGTATCCACCGACGCTCATCATGAGAAGCATAGGTGGGGAACTTCAAAGTATGGAGATAGATAAGTATATCTCCATACCAGGGGTCTGAAGATGCAATAAAAAAAATATCCCCCTGGATAGGCGATTCCTCAGGCACAACGTCACCTGGCTCAACCGAAAGTTCTGAAATAAGTTCTGCGAAGACCAATGACTTCTTGGACTTTGCTGAAACGAAGTCTAAGTCAAATTATTGGAGCATGACTATCCATCTAAGAATTTTTCCGCCTATAACTCGTCGTGTCAACATGTACTGGAATGGATTCACGACAGCAATGATGGTGGTCTTGCGAAATAGAACATAGTGACGGAACCGTTGAACAGCATGAACTGCTGCCAACGCAAGTTTTTCGATATGAGAATAATTGAGTTTCGGTCCTACGAGGCCTCGGCTCAGGTAATAGATCACGTATTCTGAAAATGAATCATCTTCCTGAACTAAAACCATGCCTATGGTTGACTCTGCGACAGCCAGATGTAATAAGAAATATTTGTTATAGTTAGGTGGCCATAGTAGAGGTGCGGTTGTGAGGGCATGTTTTAATGCATCAAAAGAGCGTTGAGCAACTTTGTCCCAGAAAAAAGGAACGTCTTTCTTTAGTAAACGCATAAATCCCTTGGTGATTTCGGCATAGTTGGCGATGAAGCGTCGTAAGAAGTTCGCCTTGCCTTGTAGACTCTGAAGTTGTAAGATTGTGCTTGGGGGGGGGCAACTGGATTATTGCCTCCACCTTAAGAGGATTGACCATGATCCCTGTTGTTGATATGATGAAACCTAACAAACGTCCCAACGTTACGCAAAAGCTGCACTTGTTTGGATTCAAGCAAATCTTGAAGTAGCGACAACATTCGAAGATTAGTCTAAGGTGCGTGGGATGATACGTTCGCTTGCGAGAGCGTGATGCTAAATCATCTAGATAGGCCTCGAATATATGTTTGAGGTCATGAAAAGAAAAAGACATGGCCCGCTGGAATGTGGCTCTAGCATTTTTAAGGCCAAAAGGAATCTTACGATATGCGAATGTACCCCACAGACAAATGAATGTCGTTTTGTGTTGGTCCTCAGGTTTGATTTGGATTTGATTATATCTCGAAAAACCATCCATGAACAAAAAGGATTCACAACCGGCACATTCATCAATGATCTGGTCAATGAATGGTGTTGGAAAATTATCTTTTGGACATGCCTTGTTCAAATCACGGAAATCGGTACATACACGAATCGTGCCTTGTTTTTTATTGACCGACACAGGGTTTGACACCCATTGAGTCAAATGAATAGGATAAATGAAACCTGCCTTTAGCAATTTCTTAACCTCAATCTTGATGGCTTCTTCTTTCTTAGGATTGACTGGACGAAGTTTTTGTCGAACAATCTTGGCATCGGGATACATTGTGATTTCCTGTTCAACTATTTTTGGATTGATACCTGGCATTTCCTCATAAGACCAGGCAAAAACGTCGCGGAATTATTTGAAAAGATCCTTGTAAATTTGAATCTCTTCGAGGGAGAAATCCGCTTCAACGAAGACATTCTCCATGATGCCAGGGTTTTGGAAGATGTTGATGGGTATAGTTTCAATGATAGTCACCATATTACCCTCAGCATAAATTTCCTGCGTAGCTAAGAGATTAATAGGACATCGCTGATCTCCCGTCATGGTAACAGTGAATTCTCCTGCTTCGATTCAGCTTAACTCTGGGAGGAAATATGATCTGTGATGAAGATCTTCCCAAGGTTTGTCTGGACTAGTCATTGCTTCGATTACTGCTTCGTTAGAAGGCAATACTAAGTCTAACGAATCGACGTTAGCGAGAGAACCCTAAGCCCAAATAGGCTCTAGAAGTGGATCTAACTCTTGTGCAGGAGTCAGATCAGGGTTAGCTGAAGCTTGTTGGACTAAAGAGTATGCTACCTCAGTGGCAGACAAGGGCATGGACATGCCGGGGTGCCCTGTCTCATCCATCGTGGCTGATGGGGAAGGAAGAATCCAAGGATCCTCAAAGTAAGTCATGCAGAACGATGAAACTTGAAAAATATCAACCTTATGGTGATTAGATATAAATTTGACATCGTCATGAGGAGGTGGGTAATCGAAGGTACCCATCAAGGACGGGCACAAACCAACTCCTACGTTAACAACACCTGGTTGAGGATTATCAATCATGGGGACCGTGGATGCCCCCAAAGCTGGGTTAGGTCTGGAGAAAGACAGTTGATCGATGGTCACTATCCGGACCTCGTGTGGAAACAACAAGACTCAAAAAACTGTAGCAACCACAGCTTGCATAGCATAAGTCTAACTCCGTCCTAACAAGAGGTTATAGTTGAGGGGAGCATCGACTACCTCTACTTCGACACACACGGTTTTCCCTCCTAACTGCACAGGGAAAGAAGGAACGATGCCATGTGGTCGGAAAGAATGACCATCAAAAGCAGTGAGGAGAGTAGGTGATGGAGACAAAGCGGGTTGGCCAATGGCCTTCCAACATGCTAACGACATAACACATGTCGAGGCACCCTCATCGACCACCGTGCGGAAGATATTCCATGTAAAAGTTTTTGTGGGATGAGCCACTACTATGTGAAACGCTACGTGGCAAGGCAGACGAGGTTTTAAGTCGGTTGTATCTAACATGATGGTACTCGGATTACAAGTCTCAGTAGAGCCCAAAGCGGTGAACAAGGATTTCCTTTGAGTAGGGCAGCTTTGGAGGACCTCCAGTGCAGACATCGCACAAGGGGTTTGTGATAAACCCTCCACCACAGAGTAATTCTGAGCGGCCCTTGAGTTTGGGTTGTGAGAAGCTTTTTTAAATGCACCCTTTGGAATGTGTGTCATTGTTTCTCCCAATGTTTTCTTGATCTGTAGAGGAAGAGATGGGAGATCAACTTCTTTACCTTTCTCAGAAGTGCTTGGTTTACTATAGTCGTGCGCTCTAGTCATTATGAAAGCATCACCCCTAACCATATATACATTTGCGGATGAGGGATTGTTTGGAGGAGGGAAGGTTTCTTGGCTGCCCCCTTCCATGCTTGTAGAGGCTTGAGTTAAATTTTTCCCATGTTGAAAAGGATTAGTCAACACTGCCTACTGCTGTTGTGTGACAAACTTTTGGGCCTCTACAAGTCGAGGAAAAAGATGGGTCAGGTGGTATTCCGCACACAAGTTGCATGGATACCTCACCTTCCGTTTTTCCGTGGTGTCCCTGCCAGCATTATCTATGGGTTTTTTATCCCCCTTACCCTTCTTTCATTATTTTTTCTTCCCTTCAGGATGCTGGGTGGATTTTGGGTTAGTCGACTGCACGGAGTGTAATTCTGACGTTTGGGTAGGGGAAGAAGCTAAAGCAGTAGTTTGTCTGGCCGCTATGTGTTGTATGGATAATTGTTGCAACTATTTTGTCAATTTCTCAGCGGGCTTGGTTTGTGCTGAACCAACAATACCATCGGCATGTGGTCCAACTCTCTGTCTAGTTTTATCCAGTATCGAACGTGGCGTATCTGGCAAGATGTTGTATAATAAACCAGACTGAGAATAGATGAGCTCACGCTGTTGAGCCCTCATGATGGCATATTCTTCGAAGAAAACTCTGGAAGTCGTGACGTCTTTGGATAACTGTGGGACCAAAGACTTAAGGAACCACTCAAGCAGGAATGCTGGTGGGACTGGTACTTTGATTAGACTCTTCCAACGTCTCCACTCTCAGATATGATCAGAGATATGGTCCGCTGTTGTCTGTTCGAAATTGGCGAGCAGCTCTGTGCCAGTGCCATATCTCACAGGTAACTGGAAATGGTTAAGGAAGGCCATCACCAGTTCGCCAAAAGAAGAGTATCTTAAGCGATCGAGCTTGATGTACCATTTCGCGGCACTCCTGATAAGAGTACGTTGAAATAATCGCAACTATATGGAGTCATCTTTCGATGAGTTAGATGAACACCAAAGATGGAAGGTAGTCACATGATCACCTGGATCTTCATTAGGCTTGGCCTCGAACTTTGGAATGTCTAAAGGCAACTTCGTTGGCATAGGAGGCCAACATGGACCGTGACAAATAGGATCGTTTATCAACCTTGTCAAATATGGCAAGTGTAAAGTCGTCAGGAATGGTAGTTTGGGTTGCTGCTGATAACCTGGGAAAAAGGGTCCTGGAGTTTGACTGGCACCAGGTTGCCAGGAAAAGTTTGGCTGCTGGCTTGGATTCTGGTAGAAACCATGGCCCTGACCAGTGTAAGGATTTTGCATCTATGGAGACATCATCGACTGATTTCCCATAAAGGACATAGAGTGTTGGGCATGCATCATGTTCGAAGGAATTTGGGAAGGATTACCCCATGCAGGTCCTAATGGGAGAGGCATAGTAGTCTGTCCAGGTTTCCATTGACTGTGGAAATAATTACCCCAGAACGACATTCTAGAGGAGGGAACAGATCCTTGTCTTGAGTTCCAAGGTCCTGCTATATGTGCCCCCTACACAGGAATAGTACCCTGCACAGGAGTAGATTGTCCAAAAATGGGATTGCCCCTAGATGGGAAAGCGGTTGATGAGAAAGTGTTGTTACCAAAAGTCATGTTCCAAGAAAACGGTGTTGAACCTACCGACATACTGTGTGCAGGTGTTCTTTAACTCCCTGCTCCAAATAAACTAGTGTGTGTAGGTTGCCCGACGGACTACTGATGCGGACCACCAAGCGAAGGGGACGAAGGAGGGATATGACCTCCTGCATAAGGAAAAACATTAAAAGGGACATGAGTGCCCCCAATTTGACCTTGCATAAGAGTGTTAGAGATCCCTGCCCCCAGGCCCAAAGTCTGTAAAGTGGAGTAGGTTAGTGCAGGACTTGTACCCGAACTAGGCATACTGTATGAGAACGGAGGGCCTGTCGCACTAGGTATGAAGGGGGTTGTGGCCGCCACCATAGATGGGTTCGGTCCACTGTACGACGTAGTTGTGGCCGAGACCATGGTGTCTCGAACCGACGACGGTAAGTTAGGAGATGATTCTCCTATGGTAGCAATTGTGGTGGGAATTGAAGAATTCCCAGAAGAAGTAACGACGTTTGTTTCCATAGCTGTGTGAGGCACTGTCTGGCGTTCATGAAATTGGATTGGTACAATAAACGGTCCCAAGATATCAATGGTTGGGGTTTCAACCTAGCCAAGAGTGGCGGTTGATTCCTCTGGGAGTTGTTCGGGCACAAAGGTTTGTAACCTGGTCACTTTGAAAGACCCTTGTTGGTCTAGCTTCTGCCTTAATGGTGGCAGGGGTGGTTCCAGTGTAACTAGTGGCATGCCAAGAAGCCTTCGTGACCGATGGAGCTCGGGATCCTCCACTGTGTGAGAAGATCCAAGACACTCTAAGGTATTCTAAATGTTCAAAAGTAACACACACTAAAAAGAATCCCCTAAGAGATAAGTCAAGCAATCACTAAACTATTTGGAAGAACAGTTACAACAACCAACACTAGAGAAACTTAGCGGTGCAAGTGAAACTCGAACACGGAAGCACCCTATGGGTATACTCTGCAAAGCATGGCTCGATGTTTGTCTTAGGTATCACGGTATACCCCCACAGTCACCTCTGTATGTCCCTAAAACGATTGGCAACTAGGTTTCCAGCACGCGAACAGTCACTAGGCGAGTACAGTCGAAAGTCGGGTAGACCACAATGAGCAGGGTATAAAGCCCGAAACCTGTCAAGGGTATCAAGAGAAAATGGTCTGGAAGACAACTAAGGACCTCAAATGGATTCGAGACCCACGAAGCCCCATGGAAAATGAAAACGACGGAATCCCAAAACAAGCCCTCTATATGTGTTCTCCACTACGATTGGTTCGACTTTGGAGAGGTTATCTCCGCTACCTTTCCGCACACGACCTCGTGTTTATCCCTTGTGTTAGAGAGGGGTCCCAGATAACTTCCATGAAACTAGACTTGGACACTCCCTATCTCAGACTCTAATGTTTGGTTTTGAATGGCCTTGAAGAGTTTCCTCTCCAACCTAATCCAAGGCCCTAGTCCTGAACTAGTTTGTGAACCCTACAAACATAAAAGTCTAGTAGATTTTAAAATTAGCGTTGCTTTTATGGATTTATATTAAGTCAAGGGGTATGAGGGTGAAACTGATGATGTGTAAAGACGAAATAAAAAATGAATGAAAAAGGATGGAAACAAAATACTTTTACTATATGCAAAATTTCAACAACTTTTCACAAAGAAAGATTTCTTTTTTTTTTAATTTTTCTAAGATTTTATACAACAAACTCAAAGGGATTTCGCTCGACTACGAGCTACTTATGATCTAAGTGCACTACAAAAAATTTATGAAATAAAAGAATTCTCCCTAGCTAATGATGCAAAAACACACTCTTCAACCAAAGAAGAAAATGAAAAGAATTTATTTATTTATTTAAGTGCTAGTAAAGAAAAAACGGGAAAATACCAACAAGCAAAAAACCAATAAAAACAAATTATGGCTTAAGGCACAGATCGAAAAGAATCAGAGTAAAGAATCACACAATGGCAATAAAAAAACAAAGACTCTCACGCTTGTCTAAAAACCAAATTTTTTTTTTTTAATTTTCTGTCGACTATTAACTGAGAAAAAGAAGGCTAAGGGTAAGATGACCTAACCTACTGACTGTTCAAACCTAGACTCAAACACCTGAGAGGAATACTTCTTATCAAAGGAGGGGATGACTACCCTACCCTGAACAAAAAGTAGCCTGTCCAAGCACGTGACTGTCACTAAAACAACACGCGTGCAAACGTGTGTTGAGCAGAGACAGAAAGCGTGTAAACATGGGCTGACCTTGTACAAGCCGTGTGTATATCTAAATTCTAAGGAAAAAAATGAGAACAAGTAGTCTAGACTAGGAAGAGGCCTCTGGTATTGATAACCGGGGTCCCTTAAAGTCTTGGATTCTCTTTCTAACAGAAATGACAAATAATTCAAGGAATAACAAGGCGAAAAAAGAAATCTGAGATAGGACTATGAACCAACAAGACTCAGACAGGATTCCAGAAAACCCCCTAAGAATGTATAATTCTGACAGGGAAGAGGAGGACTGCCTCTAAGGTTCTCTAAACTCCTACATGCTACTGCTATCTCTACAGCTAGCATTCACATGTGGGATGTAGGAGGATAGGGCGCGGGTACACACTTGCAGGCCTTCTGCAGGCCGTGTGTACCTCTGTGTGTCCCGAAAACTACAGTCAAGAAAAAGTTAGGGAAAGATGGTATGGAAAACTAGACTCCCTGCTAGCTCAGACCTTACAGAAAAAGACAGGCAAATAAAAATAGAAAACCTAATCTTTAAACTACCCAAAAAACTTAAATAAATCCAGGAACCCTAAAGAGTATTCTCCCCAGTATGGTCGCCAATTCTGTTGTTGGGAAAAACACCCTACGGACTAGAAAACTAGGGTCAGACTTGCATGCAGATTTTGACCGAATAGAAACTACTTTTTTACCTACAACCCAAGATTTAAACCCCTTTTTCATAGTAAATGCATGGAAAAGGACCACTAACCTTATTACCGATGTTCGATGTAGATCCTCCGTTGTGCTTTGATCACTTGCTTGCGTTGCTCCTTCCACAGATGACCTGCACTCAAGACAAACAACAACTATGCATGCATGCTACTTCTATACTCAAGGGTTAGAAATCAAGCATAAATTAATCAAACCATAGACAATTCTTGCATTGGGATGGGAAAAGTATTCTTTTTATTACTGAAAGTGAATCAACTTACAAAAAAGTTGAGACCAGCTATCGCTCCTTGAACCTGATCCTGGGCTCCTCTTCTTCTGTCCTTCAACTTCTTTGCGTTAAATCTCCTTTGGCATGAGGAAAGGCTAAAGGGTTGGGACAATGGATTATGTAAATGGGTAGAGTTTCTTCTCTATATTTTTTCCTCCTCCAAATGGTAGCCCTACCCCTTCTTTTATAGGCTAGAAGGAGCTAGGGTTTTGGATGAACCCTCGTCCATGCATGGCCGGGAGTTTCAGTTAACTGACCCATAGCTTTTTGTTCCGTCGGAAGATTTCCTTTTTTCGTGCTTTGTTAGGTACACGTGGGCTGTTGTGAGTCAGCCAGCGTGCACACACGTGCAGTAATGAGTTAGGGTGCGTGGGCCTTGACACAAGAGGATTTTCAAAGAGTTGTTCTACAGAGTTTTGGCAAAGAAGGGATATAAGTTGGCTTGATGCCAGGTAAGCATGTGTGGTGCAATTTAGGGTTATAAGATCTTTCACACACTCTTGCACTGCGTGTGACTCTTCCTTCATCCTCCTGAGCTTACGTTGTCCATGTTTCACCATCGCTGCATACTCTGATATTTCCATCAATGACAAGCACACCTGCCTGTAAACATGCCAACAATCTCCCCCTTTGGCATTTATGGCAACCCTGAATGATTGCGCTCATCTGTTTGGACCTCCAACTATAGCATCCAGTTCGGACCACTCCTTTTCTCCCCCTTTGACATCAATGTCAAAGAAAACATGCTCCCCCTGAGCTGTTGCAGTATTTTTAGGATGTATCCGATATTCAATCAATACAAAACTCCCCCTAATAGGATGGACTCTCTTAGGTGTGAGACGAGATGACACCCAACTTCTGTCGAAGATATTCAAATGGTGTCTTGGCTAGGGGTTAGTAAAGATGTTTGCAATTTGTTCTATGGTTGGAATGTAATGGACCTGAACAACTTGATTGGTGACCTGCTCTCTCAGAAAATGGTATTTTATGGGAATATGCTTGGTCTTGGAGTGGAATACAGGATTCTTAGACACACTGATGGCACTAGTGTTATCACAATGAATTGGGATCAGTGTTGCGTATTTTACCTCCAAGTCTGCAAGTGTCTAAATCATCCATAATACCTGAGTGCAATAGGTAGCAGCAGCAATGTACTCTTCCTCTGTAGTTGATAAATAAATGGAACCTTGCTTTTTACTAATCCATGCTACTAATGAGTCACCTAGGAAGAATGCTCCTCCACTGGTGCTTTTTCTCTCATCAACACAGTTTGCCCAATCTGCATCTGAATAGGCAGTTAACTAAAAATTCTGATTTCTGGGATACCATAGACCATAAGTCATTGTTTCTTTCAAATACCTGAATATCCTTTTGATAGATTGCAAATGACTCTGTTTAGGTGAAGACTGATATCTTCCTACCATTCCAACAACATGCATTATGTCTGGGAAAGATGTTGTGATGTACAATAGGCTTCCTATCATTGACCTATATGAACTTTGATCAACATCAGGTGAGTGATCATCCTTGCTTAATTTGCATCCAGTAACCATAGGTGTACCCACAGGTTTAGAATCTTCCATTTGAAACCTTTTCAACATTTCTCTTAGATATTTTTCTTGAGAAATGAACATCCCTTCAGACCTCTGAGTAATTTGCAGAC
>ML837809.1:34877-45153 GCA_009831015.1 Picea engelmannii | reverse complement strand
AATGGGGATTGATCCTATGAATAATATATCAATAATAATAAGAATACTCTTTGCAGTTACATTATTTCAACACTTATTTATACAAAATGTCACCAAGGTGACTTGTCCACAATATAAGGGGTAAACCACAAGACTAGGGGTCAACAACCCTAATCTTGCCCCCTTTAACAAAGTAATATTAAACAATTCAATTAAAGTTTCACTTTTGCACAAATAAACACTAATTTTACATGGACGTCTCCCCTTTAGGGGATGTTTTTCCACTTAGAAGAAGTCGTTGGTGTTGGAGAAGCATGGGTAGGCCTCCAAAGGCCACATGTCAAGCATCTAGACGATCTCATCATGGTGAAGACTCTCTTCTCCTTAAAACGTCCATGTGTCAATGAGTGGCACCTCACCACCAAGCCCTAACCCCCCTAGGTGACGTCATGACACTAAAAGTGATGTTTTGCCTCTCCTAGGCAAAACGTTTGGCATGTGGGAGCTAGGCTATGTCGTCCAAGTCATCATCAAGGCCTTCCAAGTTTGATCTTTCTCATTCAGCATGCGGTCCCTTGGCATCCAACCTGTGTGCTTGTAGCCCCGTGGAAGCCCAAGCCAGGCTTGCTCTCCCAAAACTGTCCACCCACTAGGTCCTGCAAAGACAAATGAGCACGCCCTCCAAGGATCTCAAGTCATAACATCATGATAAGTGAATCCAATCAATAAATGAGCCACCTAAGCATGTGCATCAAAGATCACTATATCAAACAATTAAATGCTCAAAGACACTATGCGACTTGTCAAGCTTGAATATGGGAGGGTTGACAAGGTGTCCTATTGGGTAGATCTTGCCCTAGGTCAAGGAGAGTTTCCAAGAGATTCCTCTCTAATCCATGTAAAGTGGATGAAGTGGTTGGGGTCAAAACTGAATGGGCATAGGGCTCATGACATACAAGCGGTCGTAGTGTCTCATTCATGGGTGCCTTTGTAGAGGGTGTGTGGTACCTTCGTCCGCAATGCACTTTTTCCGAGCCCATCAATTGCCTTTTATCTTTCTTTATTTGTATTTTCTTTCAATATAGCATAAGGAGAGGTTGAAGGTCATTGCCCTGGTGTGGTGACCAGATGATGACAATGTCACCCACAAACACCTAGTGCAAATGAGAAGGTTGGCTCGTGATGAGACCCCCTTTCTCTCAGCCATGCAACTGAGAGCCATTACCTTGGTTTGGTGATCAAATGATGGCAATGTGATACCACTAGATATTCATGGACGTGATAGGTTAGCTCGTGATGAGACCTCCTATCCTTCAACTAACCTTTTAAGCATTCTTTATTATATTGTGGGTCCCCTTTACTCAAAGATAAGCGTTTCACTGCTTTCTCAGGTGATCCCTAGGCGAAGCATTTGGAAGGTTTATACAAGGCTTTTATCTTTTACCCAACATCAACCCCTTCTTCCCATAGAATGAGGGACAAACCCTTCTTGGGTCAATACACCCTAAAATCCCAAGAGATAAGGAAATGGAGGGGAATAATGATGGAAAGTGGTAAGTATGGTCGAGAACAGTACGATGGCTCTTTAAGGGAGTTCCTAGTAGCAAACCCATCCCCAAGGAAGACCACTTACTAGTGCAGAATGTCAACCACCAAGGTGAAGCAGGGAAAAAGGCATAATGTTCAAGCATATGTCATGAAATCTAGAGCAATCTAAGATACAACATACTCAATTGTCTTAAATATTGAAATGATGCTCACCATAATACTGACTTGTACCTCATGGAGCAAGGCCCACTTCCTTCCGGGAGCTAGACAATGTGGTGGATGCCATCTAAAAATCTGTGACCATCTGTGGTGGTGAGAGGGTTTCCATCTGTGCAAAAGGGTACTGTTGGTCATGTAGTCTCTCGACACTCCATATCTGCAACCTGAGGGCCTCGAGACATAATCTCCTTAGTTATCCACAAAATGGGGATAATAGGGCCCAAAAATAAACAATAGATAGGCAAAAAATTAGCATTAGTACCCCTGGTTAGGGAAGTACACTCCCAGTCTCATTAATCCACATAGACTAGACTAGAGCAACTATCAGTCAGCTTCCCCATAAGTCATAATCCATAAATCAAATCTCTTCCTTAATGTAGATCATCCACCATCCTCTTCATTGGCCAAAGCCTCTCTCTAGGCAGACGTCTATCTTCTAATCTCTCAAGTGCAACAACTCTCTCCTAGGATTTTCTCTTGGCCTTCCGTTTCTCCCTAACAGATCACACATGAGGCGAAATGAAGCTTAGGAGCAGAATTACAAGTATCATAAAATGGGTAAAAAGTGAATTACAACTCTTCCCCTTTAGACTTTTTACCCCAGTTAACTTGGAAATCACTTTTCAAATCATTTTCCCCTCCCAGTGCTCCCTAGGCACTAGGATTAGGTGGTCACCCTTGTTGAACATGAGCCCCTTTCGCTTGGATTTGATTCCCAACTTCTTCATCAATGTCTCAACCTGCAACAGGTTAGGCTTTTCCAACCATACCGATACACGTATGAAACTTGAATCATCATCATCATCATCGTGGATTAAAATGCATCATAATAAGAAAGTACATCATCAAGCAAATCATGTATATGCCATTATCAAAGTAAGTACACGACATTACTATTAAGGAATTGCTCATCATATTCCATCAAGAGAGTACTCATAACAATTATTAAGTAAACACATATGTCTCATGGTTCAATGTAAGTCAACATCAATAGAATAATTAACAATGGGCATAATGAGTCCAAACCATCATCTCTTGACAACCTTACGAAGGTGCGTAATAACCAGCAAATAACTACAACCAAGGTATCAGCAAGGCAACCATTATGCACTAGGGGGTGTTACATGAGGCATATAGCCCCATCAGGAAGGTAGCAAAACTAGAGAACACCAATGGGTGGTAGTGTTTCAAGAGAGGCATGTAGAGGACATGACAAATAGAGTTTCAAGGATGATGCACATTAGAGACAGGTTCTTGAAAGTCAACCCAACTGGATTAGGTGACCCACCCTTTGGGTCAAATCTAAATGAGTAGCACAAATTTCTTTGTATTCACATGTTGAAAATTGACCCCTCCACACATTTCTTTTTTTCTTTCATTTGTAGAATGAAATGTTGCATTGGATTTATGTTGTTTTGTCCCATAGGCTAGTTGTCCTTTTGGATGTTTTAATAAATTTAATTTCTATTCTATTCTATTCTCATGAGAGATGTGAATTTTGTGTCTCGTTATTCATACTAAATAACAATCAATGGCCTCTGTCTCTTTGCTTCTCTGTGTTGTATTGTGTGTGCATATTTTTATAATTTAAAGGTTTATTATGAATCTCTCATGGATAGTAAGTGGCATTGTTCCACAGTTATTAAACACAAGAAAATTTTGATTCTCACCTAATTTATGAATTACTGATTTACCTTAGCTCTTGTTGAACATATGACAAAAGAAATGTATTGAAGGGACTATATTTTTTTTGCTTCAGGTGTGATATGGAGGAGAAAAAAGATGATGAGGACAGCACAATGAATGAAGGCGAGGCGACAGTGACCTTAGTGCATGCAAAAAAACTAGTAGAAAGTGGAGTTAATTCCTCTGATATTGGCATCATTACACCTTATGCAGCCCAGGTTTGATATGAGTTTGTATAAATGTATCAGCTAGAAGTCTCCTTTTTCATTTTGTACATTGAGATCCTTTTAAACATGGCTAATATTACCATTAGTAAAACAATGACTTTAAAAATCTTTGAATATAACTAGTTCTATGGATAACCACGATATTTCACCAGATATGGGATGCAGTCACCCTTTTGTGTGGTTGGCATTAATTAGGATAATGGCTTTCAATAAATTGAGGTAGTAATTCCTTTGTCCTTTATATTCTCAGTTCGAATGTTGCCTATTATCGCACAATTTGTACTTGTTCAAAACCCAACACAAGTAAGTCAAATCTTGCGTAACTTCAGGAAATCCTACCATTGTTACCTTAGTAGGAGATCCCCACATTTTACGGATGGATGAGGTCCAGCCCAGGGGAGGCATCCCCGGTAACCTCAAGGGATAAGATAGCAAGGATGTAGCCAAGTTTGAAGGACCCTCTCACTGGTTACCTAAGTCAAATGTCTATGTCCGTGAAATTGAGGCAAAGAGAAGTGCTTTGGGTACCTGCCTGGAACAAGAACAATCGCAGCATATATATATATTTGATTCCCAAGTACAAGTATGCAATATAACCTCAAAAGACAATAGACAACCTAAATATATGATGGCTGATGTAAAATTGCAGCAAAGTAAAAGTTTATAACAGTCAATAAAGTTTTGTAACAGCCACAAGAAATAAGGATCAGAATTGCATGAAATCACAGTAGAAATTTAACATTTATCCAATGGGTTAAATAGCACTTGTCACAAGCAACTTCTGAGTATGTTAGCTAGCAGTTAAGAGTGAGTTATGCAGCTAATTACAGCAGTTAGGATGGCTATAGCAAAGATTTGCAACAGCAGCAACTAAATTAGTAGATTAAGCTAAGCTAGGGTTAGAAAAGGTTAGTGAAAGCCTTAGAGAGTAGAGTTTGATCAATTCCTTCACAAGAGCAATAGAAATTGTTTCCGTTTTGGGCTATGGAGTCATTTACAACGGCAAATACAACTTGGAGAAATAATGATGATAATAATGTCTAAAGATGATGATGAGATGAAGATTGAGGTGCTAGCACCTCAAGGCCTCAAGCTTCAAATCTCAAAAGATGAAATTTGCTAGAGAACAAACTCTTTTGGGCTCTAGCGAATTCTTCTTCTTCCTTGAACTCTTTTAGGGCTTTAGGAGCCTACTCTAGACAAGGTTCTCTTAACAATTAAATAGGTGGGATGACCTAGAGAGAGGAGAAAGTCCCTCTTAATCCCAACTTCTTTGCACAATGCCTTGAATTCATTTGATGTGAATTCTCCTCCATTATCTGACCTCAAAATCTTTATCTTCTTTTCGGACAGGTTTTCAACAAGTGCCTTGAATTCTTTGAACTTGTTGAATACTTCACTTTTAGCTTTCAAAAAATAAATCCAAGTTTTACGTGAGAAATCATCCATAAATGAAACATAATATACATACCCGCTAAGTGAAGTGGTTGACATCAGTCCACACACGTCTGAATGTATAATGTCCAAGGCTCCTTTGGCTTTGCTATCACTGCTTGGAAATGGTTTCTTCACGTGCTTGCCTTGTGCGCATCCCTTGCATATGCCTTCATGATTCACTTGGATTTCTGGTAAACCCGTCACCATCTTGCTCACGATCGGTAGGGCTTTGTAATGTATGTGAGCAAATCTTCTATGCCAAAGCTCACTTGGAGTAACTGTATTGTGTACTAATGTGGAAACTAAATGTCCCTTTAACTTGTATAGGCCTCCTTCTTGAACACCAATTACTACAACATCATCAATGGACTTTCCCTTTGGCCACATGAGAACTTCACCATAAAAAAAAAACAACTCTGAATCCTTTATCATCCAAAGCTGAGATAGAAAGGAGATTCTTCTTCAAACTAGGTACATACAAAACATCTTTCATCTTCATAGGTTTTCCTGAATCCAATATGTAAAATGCTTCTCCTACACCTTTAATAGGATACTGATAGTCATCACCAAGCTTCACCTTGTGAGGTGAATCCTTCTGAACTAATTCTGAGAAAGAATCCTTGTAACCTGTCATGTGCTTAGAAGCACCACTATCAATAAGTTGTGTGTCACTTCCATGAGTTATTGTACCTGTAAGGGCTGATATCAATACAGGTTCATCATCTTCTGCGGCATGAGCATGATGTCTTTTATACTTTCCTTTTCTGACCTAACCTTTAGAGTTGGGACTGTTTATTGCAATGTGTCCCATCTTCTGACAGATGTAGCATCTATAATTTGAGAAATCCTTCTTAATCTTTTGAGTCTTTTGTAATCCATGAGGCTTCTTGTGTGAATGGACTTCCTTCTTACTCTTTCCTTTTCTTGTATGAGCTGCTAGAGCTTGATTTTCCTCATCACCTAGTTTCGCTTCTCTTGCTGTCAATCTAGCTTCTTCCTGAGTACAATCCTCCCATAGTCTGCTAAACCTTGTTAGCCTTCTTCTCGAACATATACCCTGAATGAATGATTCCCAAGATCTGGGGAGACCATTCAAGGTAGTCATTACTAATTCAGCTTCTTCGATTGTGTCTCCAATGGCTTCAATTTGTTCTTTGATTTGAGACACCCTTGTGAAGTAGGATTGGATAGTTTCTGAATTTTGCATCTTCACATTCTTGAGTTGTGTCCTCAAGGTCATCTTCCGGTTGATATTCTTTCCTTCGTACGATCGGGATAAGGCATCAAACATTTGCTTGGGAGTTGTCAATGACGAGACATGAGGGATCAAATGATCCTTGATAGAATTAGCAATGATTCTCTTTACCTTAACTAGGGTCTTTTTGTGCTTTTCCTTGGCCTCATCTTCATCTGGTTCTGGAACTTCTTCTTTTACGAAATATTCTAGATCATTCTCTTCCAGAATGAGCATCACTCTATACTTCCATGCTCAGAACTTATCAACACCCTCAGACTTCTCATCAAGCTTGGTATTGGGTGCCATCTTGTCCTTGAACGATGATACAACAAGAAAAATGAAAAACTTTTAAAGAAAGGTTTTGAACTTACCAGAGAGTGTGCTATGCCAAGGTTAACAGCTCCAACTTCATTCTGCAGCTGCCAAGACATCTTGATCTAGGGTTTATGAGGAAACCCTAATTTTTCAAAATGAGAATTTTGGAATTCTGATCCGAGGGAAAGGTGCACCCTCCTTAGGCGAACTCCTTGGTAGCTTTACTTTGACCAGCATCTGCCAGAAAGTGGGTGAAATCACCTTCTAGGGTTTTATGCAGTGGTCAGCAGTTGCAACATGAGTTGCAGTTTTCAAATCTTTGTCAAACTGAGAATCTAAACTCAAGGAAAGGTGCGCTAGGGTTAGGAGAGTCTTCCTATGGTCTTGACTTCCCCAACGAGTTCTTCTAAACTGTGAAAATGGCTTCTTTCAGGCCCGCTCTGATACCATGTTAAGTTTTCTCTTAAGCAGTTAAGTGTATTCAGTATTCTTTAACTTTAGACTATTAAAACAATAATTGCATGCATAAGGATCACTGAAAGAAAGACATCCACAATATACACAAGATTTATCCTAGGAAACCCTCGTGGGGGAGAAAACCCAGCAAAACTTCTTCAATATAGATTTGTCAACAAGTACAATGTCTCTCTCAAGAGAGATCTCACCAAACATAAGATAATTAGAAGATAGACCAGAAACCCTAACCAGAATCGGGTAGTGCACCACTAGACCAAGATAGTCCTCCAAGAATAACCAAAACTTTTACCAGAACACCCTTCCTCTGTACCTGCGCCTCCTCCTCAGACTTGCGTACTTTTTCTTGTGTGAGAGAGCTTGTGTTGTGTGTCCTTCAAGTGAGGCGCCTAGCCTCTTATAAATACAAGTTGAGTTACTTAGAATTAGGTCAGGGTCAACTTGTACACTTTACACTTTCTAATTTACAATTAACTTTTGCAAAGGCACAATAGGGTCAACTTTACAAATATAACATAATATTATTCTTTAGGCTTTTGTCTTGGTCTAACACTATATTGATATAATAAGAATATCTTTCGAAGCTACTCAAACTTCAACATAAAATCCATTAAATCATACAAAGTAAGTTGTTACTTAAGATAGAAGCCACATGAACAATTCACATCAAGTATCCCCTTCAAATTTCACATTAGCTCAAGACTTTATGTAAGTTGGCAAATTTGAATATGGGAGGACCATCATTAGGCCCTATAAGTTGTACCAACCAAAATAGGAAAGAAAAAACCCAAATAAAGGGATATGTCCCAGGGGAAGCAGGGAAGAAAGGAACCCTTCAAGAGTAAGTGTGATAATGGTACGTGTTGGGCTTACTTCACAGCTTATGGTGTCATTTAGTCCATTTCTATGAGCACCTTTGTGGAGGGTGCGCTTGCTCTTGAGTTGTTGATGGTTACAGCTACATGAGACATCCTCCAGGACGCAGACCTGAGAGAGAGCCCTTGAGTTGGGTGTATGATTCCTATCTGAGACAGAACTGGAACATTGTGTTGGCCTCCTCCGTGCAGAGAGTTAAGATGATACTCCAGATGATTCTCATGTGTAATGTAGTGAGAAAGAAGATCTGTTGAGTTGGATGTGCCTGTGGCTGAGCACAGGTAAACGTGTGGAAAATCCCATGAGCTCAATGCATCATTCCGAGACAGAGATGAAACGATGTCTTAGCCTCCTCTGAGCAGAGAGTTGAGATGATGAAGCTCCAGATGACCCTCCTGTGTAACTCAATGAGAAAGAAGATCTGTTGAGTTGGATGTGTCTGTGGATGAGCACATGTGAACGTGATCCTAGTGACTAAGCACTAGTGAGTGTGGTTCTACTGTGAGACGCAGTGAGATAGAGAGACATCCCTATGGTTGAGCACAGATGGATGTGCCCCTAGTGGCTGAGCACTAGTGGGTGTATAAGATCCCTTGCTATATTGTTCAAGAGTCAGACTTACCTGTAACCCTAATTGTTATGTAAAGGGTACAGGTCGACCCCACCTTAATGTAAAAGATAATTAATATGGTAATTATTAATTATTTTGTGAGTTATTAAGGTCAGCCCTGTTGTGCCAATAGACACCATTGTTGATAGGTTCAGTCTAATATAAGTAAAGGTAAATTCCCCATTGAGGAAACACAACACAAGTGTGAGTTTGGAAATTTCAGCAAGTACTTACTTCTTGGAAAAAGTGCGCACCTCTCTTGGGTGCTAGTCTTCTAGGGTTTGTGAGTACCCTTTTGTGTGCTAGTCTTCTATGGTGGTGGAGGTCTTTCTCTTGAAGAATATAGCAAAGGATTGGCTNGGTTTTCTTCCCTTGTTGAGAAGGGTTTCCCAGGATACTTCTTGTGTACTTGTGCATGGTGTTTCTTCTTGTGATCTTGGTTGCTACAACAAATTGTTTATGGTTTAAGTAAAATGCTAAAAATGGAATGAACTTAATGCTTAAGCCTAGCTTATTGAAAAATCAACATGGTTTCAGAGCATAGGTCTTGAGAAACGCATTGCACAAGCAATTTTCAACCATCTTCTCTCTCCTGCAAAACCGTACGGCCCTCCTAGGGTTTCCAAAAATTTCGTACAACCTACCTTTCTGAGAGGTTTTAGCACTTGGCACTTGGACGTTGTGGCTAAAAAGAGGATAGGAGTGTACAGCCTCCTTCAGCGCACCTCCATCAAGCTTCATATTGCATTTCCGATCATTTTGACTTTTTGGCCCTAGGGTTTCACTAATTTCTGCAAAAAATTCAGAATTAGGGTTTCTGCAACTCTTTGAAGGAGCTCTTCAGCTTACTAGTGTTCTCCTATCTTTCAAAGGCTTATTGTTGGCAGTCATAAGTCCAACAAAACCTAAAAGTGCTAGCCTAGCCTAGCCTAGCCGTTAGGTTTTCTAGCCCAGTTGACAAGGGTTTGTGAAGAATCTAAAATTACGATGAACATAATAATGATGGAAGACAAGCTTGATGGATCAAGCAAACTCAGTTCCTGGAAGTCAAGACTTCAAGGAGATGAAGACATCAACATCTCAACACTCTCAAGTATGGTCCCTACCAATGATAATACTTGGTTAATTGACAGTGGTGCCTCCAAGCACTTGACCGGTTTTAGAGATCACCTAACAATTTTTGTTGAGAAAGAGACAGATCTACATGTTGTCCTTGGAGATGATACCAGATATAATGTAAAAGGGGTTGGAACTTCTACCTTCCAACTAGATTCAGATATGCAACTTCATTTAAAAGAAGTACTATATGTACCTGGAATGAAGAGGAACATTGTCTCCATTTCTTCCTTGGAAGACAAAGGCTACAAGGTTACCTTCTCAGAAGGAAGAGTTCTTGCATGGCACAAAGACTCACATACAAATTCTGCCAAGGTAATTGGTGTCCGAGAAAATAGCTTGTACAGATTAACCATCAGACCAGTCCAGGCCCCGAACATGACACTATCAGCTTGAGTGAGCTATGGCATAGAAGACTTGCTCACATTCATTATAGAGCTCTCCCAACTCTAGGGCAAATGGTAACAAGTCTTCCAGAGATACAAATTCAGCATAAAGGTGTTTGCAAAGGTTGTGCTCTTGGCAAAAATGTTAAAGGATCCTTCTTGAGCA